>OZ026604.1:29339117-29381617 GCA_964020085.1 Micromussa lordhowensis | reverse complement strand
GTACAGTTGAACAAACAAAACAAAACAACAACAATCAAGAACCTAAGTAATCGGACGTGCAATCAATGTCTACTGACGAGAGGAGAGAATCCTGGCGTCTATACTAGTTTATTATTAAAACAGGTATATACCCAGACGCCATCAGAAAGACTGATATCCGCAAGGATTAGGTAATGAATCTTGTTTTTGGCTTTTATTTGCTAAACAATTGGCTTTTAATTAATAGGTTGAACATTTCAAAGTCAGAAGAGGCTGTGTATAGCACGAAAAAAAAACTATAGTATTGCGGTGGGGCTACACTATTTTCGCTTCTCAGTCGCCTTGTCGTTCTGTCCCTAGACCACCTCATATCTGTCTGTAATATTGAAGTAAATAATAAAAGCAAATCATCAATGCTCATCATTTGAAATGAAGGAATATCTAAAAAACAGCGTCCAAAATGCAGCAATTTTTTTTCATTAATAGTTGGTACGTGTATGAATCACCAACAGTTTGGATGTCTTTATTTACAACAATTTGGTAAAAAAAAACCAGTCACCTGGTGTTGGGCACATTTCAGAAGCGCATGTCCGTGTTTCATGAACTGGTTCCTTGCATTTTGTTCCATTGTTTCCTGGTCGTGAATTGGTGCATGATCGATTACGCTGTTGAGTTCCACCACCGCATGTGACGCTACACTCAGACCAAGAGGACCAGTCTGAATACCCTCCAGCAACTGAACACAAAACAAACAAAAAAAATAACACTAGCACCAATGCAACGGAATTATTACGAGCCGGGGCCGTTTGATCCAGAGTACCGCGCGTTAGGCATTACGTCTCCGTACCTCCCATGGTGAACTTCTCACCCTTAGCTTCAATTTATATAAAAGATATTCGGCACATTAATTAACCGCACCGTCTGGAACGAAAAGGGTGTAAATAGGAAGAAGAGAGGGGGAAAACGTCATGTGACTTGAGACTAACATGACCAAAACTATTTGATGTTATCAGCATTGGCGAGACTGCAAACACTGTTTTTTAACGTTGAGGTACCGATTATCATTCGGGGCAAGCATGTCCTTGACTTCACAGTACAAACTGAGGTTGTGTCAATCATTGGAGACTTCCTCTAGAAACACAAAATTGACATACCCCACGGACATGGCTGTAGATTACAGGTAGTACTACTGACACAATCATTTTTTTCCTCAACACGGTGAGAGCTGGTCGTACAATTTTGACGGTAACGCCATTTACGCCCTGCACCGCACGTGACGTCGCAGTTGAACCAAGATCCCCATGGAGAATAGTCTTCATTAACTAATAGAACACGTGGAAATGAAATGGAATAAAATTAGTACCTATAAAATATATCAATAACAAAGAAGCTTTACCACAATAAAACTTTATTTTTCGTCCATTTCGCTCGTTTTAATAACTTTCTTCCCCTTTGTCTTTGAGGAAATCCACCAAGAATGAGCGTAATCGATCGTGCGACTGATAGAAGATCAGCAAAAATTTTCATACACCTAAATATTCGCAGAAATTAAAGAAATACTGCATCGTTACAACAAATTCCATGAAACAGGTAGAGTCCTGTCGAATCCTAATAGTTTTTAAAAGTAATGGGGAATCATATTACCAGTGGTAACGAACTTAGATACAAGAGAAAGAAATAGGCCATTTCCGAATTATCTTTAGCCTCTTTCTCAGAGCGAGTCTTGGTGCTCACCTTTCATATGAAAATGAGATTTCATTCACATGCCAATTAAACTCATTTCCATGTGAATGAAATCTCATTTTCATATGAAAGGATCATGGGCAATTCGGAAATGGCCTATTAAGTTGATATTTATCAAATCATGACCTCAAGCGGTTACTGGTTATGTTACACAAAAAAGAGCACTAGTTTTCTGATGAAAAGACAATAATTGGCATTATATGATAAAAATATCAGTTAGGGGCAACTTCTAAAACGTCTGGTGTTTTAGAAGGATCAGATTCTTGAATTGTGGCTCTCCGGTGGCCGGTTTAACGTGGTCTGATGTAAACGGGTTTCAAACTGCACATTGCTTGGAAAACATTATGGACGATTTGACTGCACAAGATAAAACCTTTTAGTAGCTCAAAATCTCTCAGTTTCCTTTATGAGGATACGAAATAAGATCTCTCAGTCCAATTCGTGTTTTGTAGGTGTAAATTAAATTTACCGAAGTTTAGCTATGTTTCGGTAAAGTGTCCGAAATTGTTTCCGAAATTGGTTCGAAATGAGATAAAAAGTGTCCGAAAATTAAACCTCCGAAATAAAACGTTTTTTGCAAGTGTTGTACCACATTTTACCTTGTCTGACTTTTCTGTCTTTCCTTGTGTTTTCTATTATGATGTTCCACTCTCCAACAGGATTCTCTCCCCAGTAATGCAAGCTAGTCACTGTCCAGTTTGTAAAGTTTTTGAAGCCGGTGATACTGTCAATCACTCGCGGATAAAGAAGCTTGGACTGAGTTCCACTGGGTGATACAGAAATCATCTGCAGATAGCCTCGGCGAAGAAAACTTAAGTCGACCTGTACTTGCACGTGTTCTAAGTATCGGATACCGCAGTTGTGTTCGATCACGGACAAAGATAACTGCTTCGCTTCGCTCCAAGGAATTCGCGGTGGATTGGAACTAGAAGAAGATTAAAGTACCACAGATTTCTCAGATTAATTGGTCACCGCAAAATCCCTTCACCATTTAGTTCAGAACTAAATAAGTACTGAATACTGAACATTGATTCCAACAGCAAATTGTAAAGGTGATACTAATGAAAGATTTCTTAAGTTTTCCTTTCCACTTTCAAATTTGCCTTTTGCCAATCTTCCAATTGTAAACAAAATTTGTCAGGAAAAGGGCGAATAACAAAAAAAAGTACTATATAAGACCTTCAAACCTTTTTTTTTTCTAGTCTCGAGAAAAGTTAAGGTTAAGTTAAGTTTGCAATATATAAGTGATTTTGTAGTTCAAAGGCTTTGGAAATAGAGGATAAGAAAAACAGGCCATGATTACCAACCTTAAGATATTGAGGTAGACTTCACACGTCATCTGCTCGGGGACGGACGTCCACTTCTTTGCGTATTGAACCATTTTGTGAGCATCCATCAGGCCAAATCCATAATAACTGCTAACTAAAATCAAATAAAAATTTACATGCGTTTCGATCTCCAGAGCCTACAATTCTAATGGTATCTGTCACAGGCTACATATGCTTTTTCCCCACAGACATTACGGTAAGTTAACATGTAGTAGTACTAGAAACTTTACTTATAAGTCAAGACCATATAGCTGGGGAAAATCCCTTACTAATTTGGGACACAAAAATTTGGGGACAGAAACTAAATAGATAAAAAAAGACAATTAAGAATATTTGAAGACTATATAAAATATCAAATAGTATTATAAAGATCTCGTACTTATCCTATTAATGTAATAATGAAATAATAGTTAGACCTATAAAATAATAAATGAATAAAGGGGGTAAGTTTCTAAAGAAACTGTGGTGCTGCGTCGGTGGGGAGTATTACAAGATGATTTGGGTGAGCCCTTCGTCGGAGCGAATAGGCAAAGTTGGTAGTACCAAAGAAGTCCCTGGTTGATATGTTTCTGTGTTCTCTTCGCTTAAGCTGCTTGAAAATGTCGCTCGTTGGAAAGATGAGATGAATTAACTAAATCATAGTCTTTCAATTTTGATTTCAAAACTTTATATTTTGCAAGCAGTAATAATTTTCCTGGCGACGTTGAGTAGCTTGAATTAATCTTTTAAAAAAAATAAAAACAAAAATGCATAAAAATATACCCGAAAGGTTAGCTGCGTTCGCTGTCCAGGTAGGTGTTGGACGCCAGGAGCTTCTCCCGATCAGGGCTTGGGGAGCCAGGGGCTTGGAACTTCTGGCAATTAAGTGCTGCACATCTCTCCAAGTCAGATCGGGGCTGAAAAGAAACAAGATATAAACCCCGACTACGGGAGGCTGGGAAGTTTAAAGAACACATTTAATTTTTGAGGAAAATTTTGAATTAAAAAAGTTGAAAGAAAAATAATTTCCATTTAATTTTTCGTGCCAAATGGAATTAGGCATGAAAATTTATATGAACTTTCAAACGAATTTGCAGGGACTTGAAGTGAAATTTATTCGAGGTGTAGATATATCTGAGGTGTAGATAAGGTACCGGAAATCTTCGTGGCAAAGTTTTACGAAGCCAAGCTAAATTTTTCGAAATTTCGCATCAGTGGAAACGATAAGTTTCCTTATTTCAACTAAAATTTTCCGAATTTTTAGCAGATTCACGATCATGAATTGACACGAGTGAATAATGAAATTTTCTTAACACTGGCAATAAATAGTACAAGAGGTTCTGTAGATTGGACAATTTCACGACTACAGCTACTCTTACTTCGCTTCAAGCGCCAAAGCAATTATCCCAGAAGCCATCGCGGTTGTAGCAGACGTTCCTGAGAATTCCTCGGTGCACTGGCTCTTGCCTGTTGTAGTTATCTGTGGATCAGATTTGAAGCGATGCAAACCTCAGTAGAGTGAGAACCTTAGTAGAGTATGAACCTCAGTAGAGTGAGTACCTCAGTAGAGTATGAACCTCAGTAGAGTGAGAAAAGCTATCTATTATGACATAAACATTCAGGGTTTAAAATTCTATTTCAATTTGGGATTGCAGTGACGCGAAGAGATAGTGCTGTTTGCTGTTTGCCTGTGTCTCTCGAGTAATCCAAAACCAGCTGAAAATCCTTTCATGTCAGCACTAGAATTTAGCCTAAGCTGAATCAGATGTGTGGTGTCTGAGCCCCTTATGAGTAGTCCTGTCATGGGTTAATTATCGGCAAAAGCTAAGCCAGAACTGATATACCTTACAGGTAAAAATAGCCCAGAAAAACAACACAAACACACAAACACAAAAACAAAAACAAAAACAAAAACAAAAACAAAAACAAAAACAAAAACAAAAACAAAAACAAACATAAAAGAACACTAATGCAAGAGAAATGAATGTCTTCAGTCGCAATTCTCGATCGCATCTCAAGTACCCTTTTCCCAATCACTTCTAGGCAACGATCTATGTTACAAGTAGAGAACATGTGTAAAGTGCAGCCGCTGAATAGTTTACGATGAGAGAATTTACAAATAGCTCACCACAGGGGCTTTATCATTCCCGTTTGTAAACATGTCTTGTCCATACGTCACAGCCATGATGGCCGCACACTGCTCAGTATAGGCTGGTATCGAGCCATCCCAGTTCACGGCAGAGATGGCGATTGTATGAATGCTGTTCACGTATCCACTAAAAGCGCAACTGTCGCCTGGGATTCCACCATTGCCAGCCGCGAACACAAAGATAGATCCTTTGTGGTTGCGACCCTTAATTAGATAACAATTCATTAGAGGGCGACACTAAATAAAATTAGACATCCCTTTTCTCTTTTAAGCCAATGTTGATCAAATACAATTTTAACTCTATCTAACATGGGCCTTTTTTTCGTTCGTGAGCCTGGGGGAAGAAAGAACTCTTTGAACCCTAGAACACTTGAATTTCCAAATTTGCTCACTCCATAAAAGAACATATTTATAAAATAAGTGAGCCACTACGCGCGCTCTCATTGGTTGATAGGTGTGTTAAGATGTAAACACGGTTGTGACGTTTTAGATTCAAGCGTATTTTTGAGAATTAGTCTATAAAAGCAATAGGGCACTCTTTCCGTGTTTACATAGCCTCATCTAAACACTCGGAGGGTTGGCAGAATTATCGAAAGTTATGCAAACCAACGGCTACGTCTCAGGTTTGCATAACTGTCTTGAATTCTCCCAACACTCCTAGTGTTTAGATGAGGTTATGTAAACACGAAAAAATTAAAGTGCTCTATTGCTTAAGTATAGCATATTAACTTTAAAGACAATAACATGTTAATCATAACAATATATCACGTCTTAATGACGTCACATACTAGTTACATTATATAATCAAATCAGTTATCTCATTAAGCCACGGATCTTCACAAAAATAGCTACATTATGTCAGTTTGACCAAACAACTGTCACGTCAACCCCCCCTAAAAAAACAACAACAATTGTCTCCCCAAATTGTTTCCTGATAATTGGTAGGAAAATTCACAAAGTTTGACAACTAAGGATAGCTTTAGTGCTATGTAAGTTAGCAAAGTTTAAAATGTGTACTGGCAGTTTGAGCCCCCTAACCAGGCTAAGTAGGTTAAAGAAGTGCTGTTGAACATATAGGGCTGGGTGACACCTACCAGCCGTGTTCCCTGTTCAAGAACCTCTGTCAATAGAGGGCCAAGTCCCTCTACTTGCCAACCCATGTCTCCAGGTCCCCAGCTGTTAGAGTAGATGTCAATTAAATTCTTTTTATGACTTAGTGCCCTTGCCTCTGATCGGTCGGTTGATTTAGTGTGGTCGTCGTATATTCGAATACCTACCGAATGAAAAAGATATCATAAATATATTTTCAATTCCATTTTGGAGGTTTAATTACTCGAAAAAGTTTCTTATATTACTAGCCAAGGATCTCCAAAGTTTTCCAAGTTGAAGTGAGGCTTCTAGGTGATTTCATGAGATGATATATACATTAAAAATACAGTCGAACCACCTCTCGGAAGTGACTACCTCTCCTCAGCGACAGTTTAAACTTGCATTATGGCATAATTCGTCGTAAAGGTAAGAACATCATACATTTAGCGTTGAAAGAGTGTGAAACGGAAAGAAGTGGTTCATTTCTATGATATCATATGATGTTCATACTTGCAATTTGTGCATCAAACGCAATACCCACGCCACAGTCGCTGTTATTTCCTCCAGCAATGATTCCAGCACAACTTGTTCCATGGCTAAAGTTATTTGAAAACAAAGATGAACATATTGAGACTTTGAAGGTATTAAAATTAAATTATAGGGTCTAATAAGCAAAATTTACTGAATGTACCAGAATATCTCTAAGATTTATGATATTAACCCGTGCAAATACCATGACAGTCAAACTGTACCAACTCTTATTAACTAGATAATGTATAACAATTATTCGTCATCGTTGAAGTGAACATTGGTAAAATTTCACGTATGGTTGCTGAGCCTTAGACGAACAATAGTTTCTGTGCATTTTTTCATAAAACTGGCTAACTGTACCACTGAGCCTCGCTTTCGAATTGTAAATTTTATCGAATGAATCCCAAAAGCAGGAAAGATTAAAACATGCCCACTTGAAAACTGAATGAAAATTGAGGTGGAAAAAAAAATTCATAAACTAGTCTTTGGGATGAATTTTGAGCATCTGATCGATGTAATATAGGTCTATGTATACCTTTCAGAGGTAAAGTGCTCTCTTAGCTTTGCTTGAATTCATGGACCCTTACATCGATCTTAGTTCAAAATATCGTTGGTGAACCATACAACTGGCGTACATGATGATTAAGGCAGTAAAATGGACAACAGAAGCATCCGCCAGGAGAAATAATTTCATCGGAATAAAATATCAGTCACTCGATATATCATGGCTGATGATCTACGATCCCGCGTACTGGAATAAAAGAAATTGTATACCTTGTATACAATGTCTTTAAAACATGTTTGTTCCAGATACGTTGATAGTAATTTTTCAAACACACAGACAATGCTTTGAACATTCTTCACTTGCAGTAATGTCTTTCACAGGGTTGAAGATTTCATTAAGCAAGGGATCAAAAAATAACGATTACTTGCTTGGTTGACAAAGATGACATGTCCTGGAAACCAAGCCATGAAAGCTATATTTACCGGCTCCTTGACGAATGAGTAAGCTCGATTCTACTCCTATACATACCTGGAAATCATACTAACAGCAAATATCTAGAACAGATGATAGGGCACATAACTTACCTCCCAGGGCTATAAGATCTACTTATGTTCCGGTCCTTCAAAAAGTCATAACTTGAAGCTACGTTCTGTTGGAAGAAAATCAACATTTATACTCATAGCCTCCGAGAAGAAATTTCCCATTTCGTTGGGACAACGGAAATGTCTACGCCAGGGCTAAAAGGCAAACAATTTTATTGATACTGACAAATACAAAGCGGGGTTTTAATACAGGAACGCAATCATTGATCCTTTGCTGGACCAAAAAAAATAAAATTCATATCTGCAATTCAAAGAAGTATAGTTCCGAAATGATGTGGGTTCTATTCCAGTTTCTTTGAGTTCCTAGTACATGTTGTCATTATTGGGAAGGAAAACGCCTTCATCCAGGAGTATTTATGATAAATGCTATAAAGTTGTTTGTGATGTTTTTTGACTAAAAGAGAGTTACCTTTGTTTTCGAGATTTACCGTCTTTGTTAGCCATTCTTTATTTTCGTCAGAAATTTCTGCTGTGAAAACCGCCTATACACTAATACATTGACTGTAATTCATATCACTATTACATCTGGGATGTAGATGGAAACCTATTCTATTTTACCTTTATCATACGGTATAATAGGGACCTTTCACAAAACACGGAGTCGCCAAACACAAGGCGTAATGAGCAGGGCAACGGTTCTTCACGTACATACATTATGCATCGTTGTCTATTAGTAACCGTCCTGTGCCAACCAATAGCGTGAAGTCGCCAATTTGAAAGTTTTTTGGAGAACGTGAACTGTACTGCAGCTAATTTTCGTGGAGCTGAGCGCATTCGTAGCATATTTAGTAGGGGGAAGTTTTTGTACCGACAGACAATTAAAACTGAATACATCCGATAGATCAAGGTAACTCTGAAATTCTGAAATAGAATACAAATGCATGATAGGAGTCATCCTCTCCGTCGACATCGTATATGCGTAATTAGGGTCCTTTATAATTAATAAAATACTTACAAAGTTTGATACCAAATCAGGATGGTTCATATTCACTCCATCGTCCACCACAGCCACGAGAACTCCTCTGCCTGTATAACCAGCGCGCCATGCTGACTTGACGTTCATTGAAATGGCTTTGTCCGTCTGTAAATTAAATAATACCCGTTTATGGATCAACTAGAGACCGAAGATACTTCCAGTTCTAAAACGGCTCCTCTCGCCAAACTACGTTCTTTGCCCATTGCAGATTAAAATCAGGCAAAATATATTTAACCTGAGTATAAAATTGTTGACGCCCTTTCATCAAATCGCTATGAAAGCCATTAGAAAGTTTATTACTTGTTCTGGAAAGAGAGGATTGTGGACTAACACTGTGGTTTGGCCAATATTGGATAGCACATGATGATTTCGGGTCTTAATGGAGACTGGTCTTCATCCCATAAATTGTTAGCATTTCGATCTTGAATCACAACGCACACATACCTTATTCAACTCCCTTTTTATTTTTCTCGTTTTTTTGCCGGATAAAAGGTAGATTATTATTGTAAAAGGGCTTAATTATTAGTATCCAATTTTGTAATTTGCACTGTTTATTCAGTTTTTAACTGCCAGAAGTGTTATTAAACTATTTATTTACATTTATTTATTTATTTATGCTAGAAGTATATGATTGTGACGTCACGATACAGCCAAAAGGAAACACCTCAGACCCCAACTGCCTGCTGTCAATCGTCTCTGTGTTCACAAGCAAAAGACTGGGGAGACTGAGGGAACTGTACGTGTAAACTAGGCCCGCAATACGTACTTACCAAGTACCACTGCCAGTCTCGAAAGGTCCCTGAAATTTGGGTATTTCTTCTTACCTTGTAAAAACAAAGAACCAAATGAGTTTAAAAAGGTCATCTGCAACCAGAGCGCCGTTTTCCTCTTCAATTGTGGGAAGATAAACTCCCTAGGAACGAGGATGAAGGGAAATGTCATTTTTATTTTCATTTATTTTGGCTGATTCCAGAAGTTTCATATTGTTCTTTATATTAAAAATAGCTCGTATTACTGACAAATTTACGTCTTAAACATAAATATTTGTATGCCAATGATAACTTCATTTAGTGTTGAGATGATTTTTTGGGCATCAGAATGCTAAGGAAAGTAGTTTTGATAGCATTAATTACTATCCAAAGAAAAATAGTAGGCAGAAAAATAACCATCTATCAGACGTTACAATAATATTATTATGATGCGAAATGAGATCAGCATTTCATTCTTTATTTTGATTCAAATTTCTTGGGAGAGCAAAATCATTCATTGTCCACCGGAACACAACTTTTCCTACTTCCTTAGTTCGAGGAAACGCGATTATAGTATTATCAGATACGAAGAGCAATATGCCAGGGCTATTACAAAAATTATATACTGTAGACTGAGATCATTTGATCAGTCAAGTTATTGATTTTCAAATGAAAGCCAACGCCGACTGAATTAAACCGATTGGCCTTCACCTAGTAATGTAATCGTGTCACACAAGATCTTGACAAACTGATGAAGAACACGGCATGCAGTTGAAAAACCTTTGTTCGTTTAGGCAAGAACAAAGTGCGTTGGTTCAGCAATGGACGGGTCTCCGTATTTTTAGCGGGCTATGTTTAGAGGAAATGACGCTAGATACTTAGTGTTTAAAATAAGTGGCTTTATGTATAAGCTCGGGGCTGTCCACAAAGCGGTACTCGGGTGTTCTCAGTATTGATAAAATTATCGGTCATACAGTTAAGTGGCAAAATACGCAAAAGAAGCTTAACAACATCGCTTTTTTTAACTACATTTAAAATTGGTTACATACTCACCCTTTTAGGTGTATAAAGACCCATGTCGCCTTGTCCTTCTGCCATCTTTTTCCCACTGATAGAAGACATTATAGAGGATGCCAATAATGCAATGATAACACAATTCATAGTAAATCGTGTCCACAGACTGCAACTAACAAAAAAAAAACAATGCAATACAGAGAACAAACTTTTCTGATAGGCTATGAAAAACAACGAGTGCTATCGTAAATAGATAGTTATACAGTATAGCTGCACAATGACTGTAAAACATTGTTCAATTTACCTTGCAACCGGATGTTCAATTCCGTTCTTTGTGATCCTGTTTAGCGCTATCTGATATTATTGGACGTAAACCTGCAACTTGAAGGCTTTTGAAACTGAAATCAGGGAGGTAACTTATAGCTGAATATGTGTTCCCTTTTCTGAAAGCTTCTGAACTTTGCCCCAAAAACAAGGAAGATAAATGTATAGAAGAAAAGGAAAACTTGATACTTTGATTTAGCTTTTACTTCCTGTTGATGTGTTTGCGTGTCATTAAAGGACTATGAAAGGAAACCTGTTTATTCGACGGGCAATTGTCAAAGTTTTTTCGATTCACCAGTTATAACTGATACAAAAAGTTTGGTTAAGAAACCTTTTTTTTTTATTTCTTTATTTAAAATAAGTTCACTTGATTACATGTTGTGAGGAGATTTTCGTTGTTGCCGCTTTTAGCAGATCAAGAACATGTGAAGAGAATACCATACAACTTAGTTTCCGCTAAATGTATTTCCGGTCAGTATGCAGCGACACCGGGCTCTCTTTTAAGCCTGAATTTTAAAAGGTAATAGGCTTACGTGGCCATAAGTTTATGCTTATGCATCAGTGAAAACCCGCCGTTTCGATAAAATTTGTGTGGTCATATTCCTGTTTCCACGCGGTTGCTTCAGCAGTGAAGAAATGAAAGAAAAAATGTCGTTGTCAAAAAAGTTTGTGTGAATGTATTTTGAGAACCAAAAAAAGTTGAAGGAACTAAAAGAACGTGACATTATAAGTTGAATACAGCGCTTGGCAATCTTTCAGTGGAAAGTGATAGTTCTGTTTTCACGACAAATTAGTCCCACAGTCTGTGCAAAGATCATTAATCGCAGCTTACCTACTGAAAGGAAGAATATTATAATCCGTTTAGGCTGACCGCTGAGTCATATTTTCCCCGACTAAAGAGACCGAGACGGTATCATATAAATGATACGTCACTCTGTTTTCTTTGTTCTTATAGCCTGTCATCCTATTATCCCACTTGGTCACAAGAAGTTAATAAGATATCTGTCTGATCCACGTTCACGGTCTGAGGGAAAGACCTGGTGAAATACGGATAACAATTTAAGCGAGCTCTCTAAAATGCTGACGGGACACTCCATGATTATACTGGCTGTATATATAGTCAACATTATTAAAAACTGGATCATCCGTGTAGCCATCAGGTTATATATAAACGATAGTCTCCATTTGGTGCGAAAATACGCCCGGATATTTGTCCGCGGACATTATCTGTTCCGGGAAGCGAACAGTTTCCGAGAGCGTAGCTCGTGGAAAACTGGACGCTTCATATAATTTCCAAGAAAAAAAATCCGAGGATATTTTCGCCCCAAATTTAGACTATTGTGTTTATTATCCTTCAAGTATACATATATTTTTTTGCAACAAGCGCGGTTTTAACAATTGGGGAATATCACTCCGATATTTCCCAGTTTTAGCTGGAAAACATTCAGTCACGTGACGCGTCTAGACCAATTGCGCGCGAACGAAAATATTTGATGGATTATAATAACCATTAGATCATATCATGGTAAGCGTACGCGTGAGTTTTGGGGGTGCCTTTTAATTCTTATCCTATTTCAGTTTTCTATATTTTGGGGGCGTTTTTAATAAAACAATTATTCCACTAACGCTTGTTTGATATGACATGTTTATGGCCAACTCGGCGCTATGGCCTCCTTAGCTATCGACCATCTCATGTTTAACGCACGCTCGTAGAATAATAGTTAATTGGGAGGGTTAATATAAACCCTTTTTTTAGTGTTCATGTGATCATCGATGTAACTGATCCAGCGTGGTTTTGAAAGAATACGAACGATAGAAATATTAATGTGCCCTTAATTTATTGCATGCTTAATAAATGAAACTCTTTATATTTCTGAAACGCTCTGAGATGTCACAAGGAAATATCTTTCTCCAGGAGACAATACCTTTCAAAGAACACAAAGGTTTAACAAAGGGTGCTTTTAAGAATTCTTCCTCATTCTCTCAATAAATCTATTACTTATGAGTCGTTCCCAGTTTGTATTTATGTAGTAGCCACCGCATGAAATCACTGAGAAGGTATTACAAACAGAAAATACGTGCGTCTTAGCGTGAACATATCTGGTACGGAAGGAGATCCTCATTAACTTGAGTATCTATAATAAGGTAGCGCTTGACTGAAGCTCTGTAACGGCATTTTGAGCTATTTTAACCGCGTACAAAATGACATTTAAATTGACGTTTCAAGATGCGCAAATCGTAACTTAGCTTCTTTAAACACGAGGCTTTTGGCAGCAAACTTCGTTAACTGAGTAGACCGAGTCAAGAACATGTCGTCTCAGTTTGCGTGTCGACTACTATACTTCTATTACGACTAAATGCGCTTAGATGATTGCGTTTTTCTTTCTACTCTACACAAATTCATCTTTTATGCAAGAGCTGTACCTGAGTACAACTGAGTGGTGAGGCGTTTTTTTTTTCTATCTGCGGTGATGGGTTAATCCCGTTGCAGAATATAAATGCTGATGTACAAATTGATATACACCGGGCAAATCGAAGCATATTCATGTTATTTTTTTTATGGTGATATTGCTCTGATTATGACTTTATGTACTTTGCTCTAATTATGATTTTAATAAGGATCTCCCTGGACTGAACCACGCATTGTGACGGGAGCTTCCCCCAAAAAAAACTTTTAGATGGTTATTACTATTATTTGATCAATCCTTCAAGATGCTCAGTTTCACTGAATATATTAGAAATGAAACATTGTGGTTGTATTTGATTCGTGCGACCAAAACGGTGAAAGTGTGACTCGTGCAGCTGCTACTAAATTGCTTAAAGTAGCTGGAAAATGAAACATTTTCAAAAAAGGACATTCTTGAACTGAGAGCTGAGTCAAGAAATTCAGTGTCGACACCTCATGTGGTATTGTTTAATCGTTTTGCGAATCCAAAACAACTATTTATAAAGGGTTGTTCCTCAAATTTAGCGTCTCTTAGGTCGTGTTCTATTGGGATCAACTGTTTCAACTGCAACCGGTTTGGGTTGATACGGTTGACGTTTCTCAATAGAACACTTTTCCAACCGTTTGCGGTTGAAACGCGGTAACTCGTGGGAATAGCGCTTACGTGAGCTACAATCACGCGACACAATAACACAAGTACTTTTTCAACCGTTTCAACCTGGTTTGAGACCGGTTGAAAGAGTTGATCAACCAAACCAACCGAAAACGGTTTTTCCCCATTAGAACACAAAAAAACCAAACCAACCCAACCAACCAGAAACAGTCGATCCCAATAGAACACGACGTAATTTAGACAGGAATCAGTTCTAATTAACAACCACTAACTGAGGCTTTAAACTCCAATGCCAAAAACAGGATATAACAGTTTATCAAGCAAGTCCTGTTGAGTCCTGTACATGTTGAGATTAATACATTCCTTTCATGAATCTACTATATGTTGAAAATGGAGACTGGTGATGTAGTTAAAGTTTTAATTTTGGTTATTTTTTTCAGTATTGTCCTAACATGCTGGATCTATTTGCATCCTGTGGTTATAGCTTCCTTTTAGCTGGCGATGAAGTGGTCAATGCCACACGGAGCGAAGTGCTGTAGCGCAGTCGAAACCGAAAAGGAAGTAATTGTCAATCAGGAAGAGCTAGCAGTTTCTTCTTGAATCACGGCTATATAAGTCACGATAATTCTTCCCTGAAGTAAGCTGTTTGCGAGACGTTTTGTGCGTACAGTTTAAGAAGCCGACAAAGGACACGAAAGATGGTGAGTCACCATAATCCTGATTTCAGTTGTCTTCATGAAATTCTTTAAAAAAAAAAGGTTTCGAAAAGCTCTTTAGCTTAAATTGATCGACTTCAGTTTGCAACTTAAACAGGCCATTGTGCCATGGGGTTAAAATGGGTTAAAATTTGAGAGGAAGTGTACATTTTTTATTTTAAATTCCCTCGAAACCTTTTACACATTACGAATACTTAGCTAATTTCAATGTGCGTTTCTTCTCATGTGAAAGAATGTGATCTAAAACTGAGCATGAGCCCATGAAAAGGTAAGAATTTCAATATAGTTATTTTTACTGTTATCTTATCCTTATTGCTAGGGAGATCCGTTTGTTGCCACAGTCTGTTTCATTCTGGTTTCTTTCCTCGGTCATACGAGAGCTTCAGTGGTAAGCTGACATCAATTTCTCATAATGTTTGCCTAATTGAAGTCTTTGAAGCATTTTATATGGGTGGATAATACAAAATTGATTGTAGTTTTCGTAGATTTCAATTAACCATGGTCATAGAAGGACTTGCATCTAGGAAAGAGAATCCAACAGGACTAGACTGGGATGCACTCGTGCCATTCTTCGGATGCTTTCGTACCTTTTTCGGATGCTCTCGTATCGTTCTAGGAAGCTCTATTACCTTTTTCGGATGCTCTAATACCTTTTTCCGGGCTAAATCGTGTTTGTGACCACTTACGGTGTTCCACCATCAAGTTGTTAGAGACAATTATTTTTTCACTTACAAAAACTAATAAATTTTCATGATTTTCACAGATTCCAAAGGAGGAAATAGCGGAGAATGGGAATTTGGAGCAATATCACCTTCGCATAACCGAGAGAGGGACAACCTTTGCAGAAAAAATCGAAATAGACGAGGACAAAGACCTGGAGTACATTCATGTTCCAGCTCACAATGATGTGAGAGAAACTGCTGACTATTTGTACGACTTTAGAAATGTAAGTGAAACCATGGAAAGTTAGTGTCTCTGTAATCATAGAATTAAATTGATTAAAACAACACATCATCATAGCTTTTAAATTAGCTTCAAAGTAACAACAAGTTATTTGGTAAATTAATGTGACCCATGGGCTCGTTATCATGCGGCTCAAACTAAATGTAATCTTAACTACCACTACTAATCTTATACCCCGTTCACACCAACTAAACTAGTTTAACTAAATCAAATTTAGGTTTTTAATTTGTCGATTACCCTTTGCAGTCATTTTGAGAAGGCAAATTTTAAACCACCTTGCTAACATATTTTATTCAAACCGGTTTTTGCCTTGTTCAGTTGCGGGGTGTGTATGGTATGAGCAGCTAAACTTTAACCTTGTTTAGTTAAACCACTTTTAAACATGTTTAACTGGTTGGTGTGAATGGGGTATTAGTAATCTTAACTACTATCATTACTCACATGCAAGTTATTCTATTTAAGGAAATGTCTGTGCAACGGCTGAAAAGTAAAGCCATTTGTTATCTGGGACCACTTCCAGACGACTTGCCAAAGCCAGCCCACTTGAAGGCTGAGTTGCAAGGGGTATGTATGGTTGAAAGATTAATAACTGTGCTTCCACAGATTACCACTGTGAAAAAAAAAAATAAATAAATAAAGCGCGCCAATTTGAGTAGCCTGCGTACTTTGTGGGATTTCATGCGCGTGTGAATTCTTTTGTTTTGGCGCCAAAGCCAAGCGTGACGCAAGTGGCGGAAGCCGCGAAGGAATTGGTGAAGAGTCGAGTTGAATTTTCTCGCTTGCTTCGGCCGCGCGAGAACTGAGAATGACGGCTCCGCCAGTAAAAACCACTCGCACACGAATTGCGCCAGCTATGCAGCCACAATTTTACGTCTTGTTCCCTTCCCGTTTTTTTCTCTATTCTTTAACTCAGTTCATTTCAAACTGTATGCCTATCCACTTTTATAGAGGAGTGCATCAACTGAGCACTCGGGCAAATGTTTGGAAAATACGTTGAAATCACGAAACTCACCAAGAAGCCACAACTTCACTTCTTGTGCATCAGTGTGAATCATAAATGTTTTCAGCTTGTTTTAAACTTACTTACTTAGCACTTAGATCTCTCCGCGCCAGGAGGCGCATAAGGCCTTGTTTTAAAAGACCATTATTATTATTATTAGGCCATCTTCGCTCCTAACGGGGAGCATAGGGCGTCAACCATGGACCTCCACCTTACTCTGTTACTGGCAATTCGCTTTGCCTCTATCCAAGTGATCATAATTCGGTTTTAATGATCCCTGCTCGATCTCTACTGGTAATAGAGACCCGGCAAAGTTTTCCATAGTTTCGGTTTCAGTAACCCAATGAATCCACCACGTAGGGGGTTAACCTTCGTGGCTTCACCAGAGCTCCGTAATCCACCCCGTTTCAGGGTTCTAATCAGGCCTTCACGGTTACCGTAGCGACCCTGAGGAATGAAGCTTCCCCACCGTACTTCACCCTGACTGGCGATCATTCGCACTCATACAAGTGTTTTGTTTTTCAGCTATCGCAAGTCCCTCCCTTTGAGAAAAAAGTCGTTGTTCAGAAGTACTGGGTCGTGACAGAACGGGTCGACAAAACTCTTCTTCGACAAGAAGTGCAAGAATTCTGTGGCCATTTCCCAATCTATCGCTTACAAGAAGTTCACTTTAATTCTACTAGCAAGGCAGAGATCGATGGAGGACACACCCGTTTAGGTAAATAAAACGCTAAAATCTAATAAAGGTGTTGTTGTACTTTTATTTTTATTTAATGGGATGGTTTCACGGTTGTAGGCCACTCAGTTCTATGTAATGTAGTCCACCCAATTCTATTGTTTCTAAACCAATCAGATACAAGAAGATAGCTCGTGGGTCTGGTCCAGCATAGTGTTCGCGCCAAACAACAAATTCGATGTTCTATACCGAATTCGACACTTGACATTTTCCGTGAATTTTAGACATCAGTAATTCTGCCAACTTTCGTGTAACTGTATTGCTACATTTTGCCTTCCGAAGTTATAGCGGAGCACCATAACTATAGGAACAGAACCACATGCATGCATAGAAATAGAAAACCTTGCAACTCTTTTTTCATGGTCCACGTGGCTAGCAGCATGGATCACGGGCGCGTGCGTCCTACGAAGTCATGCAGCCTTGGCTTATAGTGTACATCTTTGATATTGGATATCCATGTAAATAAAATTGACACCTGTCAAACAAAGTATCCGCCAACCAGTCTCACGTGACCATATCGCGGGCATAGGTTTAGAGTTCATCTGGGTAATGTGCTTTTTAATCTCGACCGCTGACGGAGTACTGAGTATAACTGGATCGCGAGCTCAAGCGAGGTTAACTTGTTGTATTCAAGGCCAGGATGTTCGAAAGCCGGTTAACGCCAACCCAGGGTTAAAAGTTAACCGTAAAGAAATGTTCTTCACTGCTTAAGTTTTGTGTTGGTTTGAGTTCATTCAAACTCAAAAGAGAAAGCGAAACAATATAAACAAAAAACCTCACTGCAACTCAAATCAAAATTCTCGCTTATCCTGCGTCAGCTCCGGCTTAGGAGCTCCGCTTTTAAGCTTGGTTAAATCTATATATATATGTGACTAATGAAATAGATGTGGTTGACACGAAAGACAAAAATATGCTTAAAACATACGAAAGGAATGCTAGTGAGAAATTTCACCGATATCGTCACGTTTTCGCAACGAGTCATCAACTTTCCCGATAGGTTCATCAGCATTAAATGAAATATTGAATAATTAATATTGTAGCTTGCGCCTGCACCGAGCCGCGAGACCCTCCCTTCAATTTTTGTCATGTATATGGAGCAATTAATTGGAACGTAATAAAAGAAGAAATAGATCAAGTGACATACAAGAGCGCTTATCATAAGATTGTACATAGCGTTTCGCTATGGGGCAGCAGTTGAGCTGCACCTCTTTAAAAACTCTTTTTTTATATTCGTTCTTGTTAATCTGCAGTTCTTTTGTTCTTAGGGCTAGGGCCTATTATTTCTTTTCGCCAGTTATAAAAAAAATCCTTGTAAATGGTGCAAGCCACCCCTGGGATAAAGATACGTAACAGACACGTTACATCGTAGCCTGTGTACATCCGCCCTCTCTCTGAAAAAAATTGTGAGAGTGGAGGGGGTGGCATGTACACAGGCTAGCTACACCACAGAGAGGGTGGATGCATACAGGCTAGCTACACCACAGGGGGGGGGATGGATGGATGTACACAGGCTAGTTACACTACGGAGGGGGTGGATGTACACAGGCTAGCTACACTACGGAGGGGGTGGATGTACACAGGCTAGCTACACTACGGAGGGGGTGGAAGTACACAGGATGGCTACATCACTGAGGGGGTGGATGTACACAGGCTAGCTATACCGCCGTATTTCGAGGATTTTGTGACGCGTCTGGCTGCGGCCCAGGTTAACTACATTGTAAATATAATCAGGTTTGCTGCAGCTGTCTCAAGAAACAATTATTACGTTCTCTGCTTTTGTAAAGAGACGAATAAAAAAGTATTTCTTGTGAAACACTGGAGACAGTCGCGGAGTTCTGTTTAAATATAAACTATTTCCAGGGAACTTACACGTATTAACTTTTTCATCGACAGCCAGAGCTCTTACACTAGCGAATCTGACGGGACTGGGCTTCTGCGAAAAAGGATTGCCAACCACGGATTGCAGCCCCGATGATTATATCTTCAGGATTCAGATTGGTGACCCGTCCTGTACTTATTGGCTGGTCTGTATTTTTGACAAGGGAGCCCGCGTCGCGAGGTGCGAAGACTGGTTACACAAGCGCAGCACCATGCTTTGTTACAGTGTTAGCTGTCCTCCTACACCAGAGAACTGATCTCGTCGTTTCAAGCCCGATGAGGTTTCATGGATGAGGTCTAACGATAACTTTAAATGCATTTGTTAATTTGATTGCACTGATCAATACATTTTGATTGTCAATTGGTTTAGAATTAAACAAAATAAAATTTGAAGGCATAAAATTCAACTCGTGTCAGATATTTAAAATAAGTTTATGGCTCTCTCCATAGTCTCCTCCGCAGCCGTTTTTTGGGATGTCACGCAACGCGAGGGACACTACCCACTCCCCACCCTATTCGACTTTTGAGAGTTTCACTTTCTGCTTTAAACTAAAGCCGAGGGATTTTATACACCCTTTTCAAGACTGACTGATCAAAATACTAGAAAGCAATAAACGAACTTGACAGAACTACGACGTCTACATATTTCGGTGGGAAAATCTTCTCGTAATCTTCATTGGCCACGTTTTTTAAACCCGAAATGTTTACTAGTACAAAAACTGTTTTGGTGGCCAACATGTGACCTAAACCGGTTCATAAAAGAATATGGTCTTTATTGGTGCGAATATTTTCATGGACCAAATGAAGGGTGTATTTCTTCAGCAAGATTAAGATCAATGATCCAATATCACTCGGTTCATGGTGCATTAATTAAAAGAGCCGATGATTCCTCACTGAGCAAGGATTTCTTTTAATTTTTTTTATTGATGCATCAAGATTCGAATGAATCATCGATGGTCCAAATCATCCCAAAGAAACGCAACCTATGATTCTCATTTTCCGAAGACTGTACATGCATTTATTTGCTAATTGACTCAAAACAGTTATTTTTGACAATTACTGGCGAATAGCTGTCAGTTATAGGAAATCAAGTCGACTGGATTTGCGTGAGTGAAACCTTTTTTCAAAGACTTTTTTTCAACTCGTTTGATTTGTTTAGAGCACAACCTTAGTGTCTTATTGCCATACACATCTTTTCAAAGGGAGGCGCGGTTGCCTCATGGTTAGGGCGCTCGTCTCCGGATCGAGCGGCCAGAGTTCGAGCCCTGGCCGGGGACATTGTTTTGAGTTCTTGGGCAAGACACTCTCACAGTACCTCTCTCCGTTCAGGTGCATAAATACATGTAGTAGGTATCCTCCAGGGGGGAGAAGAAATACTCCTAGTCTCTTCATGCTACGGAAACCGGGAAAAGCTCCGGCCTGGTGGAACACTTGGCTTGTATGCAGACTTTACCTTAACATATTCTGAAATTTTATTTTTCCAAAAAAAAGTTGATAACGTACGTATTCGCCATTGAATACTTATCAATGGAAAAATAGAAAAAAACTAAATACGGCCTTTCAGTTTCTGAACAAAGAAAAAAAAACAGAAAAACAAAAACAAAGATAATGTGAGGTTCTGGGACGTAACATGAATTTCATTCATTTATTTGATGAAAAAGCAACAAAGCAAAACAAACAAGGATTTACTTTTTATGGACAGAAAAAGTTCTGTCAGATATTGAAATAGAAAACAGAAAACAAATTATTTTAAAACTCAAAGACAACTAGCTCATAAAATCTAAATTGCATAAAAGGTAACTATGAAATTGTGTCTAGAATTTTCTTAAGAAAATAAATTACCAAAAATGATACTTGATACTCGGAAGTCTTTTTAAATTAAATAATGCCGATAAAATAAAATCGACAAGTGTTCAAATTGCATTTGAACCACTCTGAAGAGGAAGTTCAGAGTTGAAACGATGAACCCAACATTTCTCATAACATTATACATTATTTTGCCACTTCTTTTGAAGCAAATCTAGAACATTGCAGCGTTCGCTAAAACCGCCGAAAGAAAGCAGGTAACTGAAATAAAAGGAAACAGTGCACAGCCTAAGCAATTTTAGAGTGACTCTCTTCTACATACAACAGGTCTTAAGTAATCAACGTCAAAATTGTTCAAGCTTAACTATGTCCGCTATTTAAACTACAACATATTTGCAACAACAAACGAAGCAAGTTTCTAGTCTTTTCTTCTAACAGCTTCGTGTTTAAAGACAGCGATTTAAACAACGTGCGAAATAGTCTAATAGGTACGCAGGCCTTTGTCTTGAATATCAGGGGCACTTTTAGTGCTCAGGATGAGAAGAGAACGGATGGGTGTGGTATGTTCACCCCCGTTACTCCGGGAAACCCACCCAACTTCACCTCTGTATGGTTCACTGGCGTACACGACCCTACATGGATTTCCCGAATATATTAATAAATAAATATAACCAGCTCTTTACTTTCCTTTCATTAACGCAATATAATTTTCTTTTTAAGTCCTTAGCGTTTTAGCTGTTTTCCTTTAGTCAAACCATAGCTTCACTTTCCCCAGTCTCCGCTGAATCTTTACGCGATCCGACGTACTTAAGTCGTAAGTATTTACGATTCTCCTTATCGTCTCTCGATTCCTCTTCTCTCCGTCCTACCTCTCTTCGCGCGCTTTCTTGTAGCGATGTTTGGCTCTCCTCATTTACCCGCTGTCTTTCTCTGACCCTTTTTCTGCGAAGATACCAGTACCACAAACCGATCACCAAGATCACAATAGCGACCAGTACCATAGCAGCAATCAGCAGGGGTTTCTTCCAGGAGGCTGTGGAGATAAACAAATCAATCAGACAGTTACTACATACTTGTAAATTGACTAATTAATAATTCAAATGATTAGTGTGAACTCCCCCTTGTCCTTTAAATTCAAAATGGCGACAATTCGTCAGTTGACTTGACTCGAGCCGTTTGGTACACGTGGCATGCACGTGGCATGTAGGGCAGCAACGTGCTTCCTCTACATCTGCCAATCCCTTGCCATAAGCTTGATGCCTACCCAAGTCTTCCCCAACAGCTTGGAACAGGTAGCTAAACAAAATTCATGACAGTACACTCGTTGCGATCACAACCAGCACTACTTCCGCTACAGTTGCTACGACATAAGACGTGCGAAACAAAATGGTTCTTTTTCACATTTTGCTAAAGGCTTTTGGTCAATGCTTAAAAGCATCTACGTTACAAGTTGATTTCTATAAAGGGAGTCAGTTTAAATTTAGCCTGAGAAAATACCCTTTTCTTCTCGTAGTACGCTGAATTTAGCGTACATTTACTATTCTCACAAGCTAACGTAATACCATAACAACAACAGCCTACCAGATATGCTTGGTGGTGACTCATTCTTAGCTGCAATAACCGTCTCTGTTGGCTGGGCTGAAGTTAAGGCAACGAATCAACAACACCTCATCTTTTTCAAGTCTATGTGACTTTTTCAGGCCGGCACTATCAAGAGACTAACAGTATGTTCCTCCCCGAGGTGCATTTGAATCCCGTGCCTGGCATCTTGATAGACCACTCACCCATTGAATGGAGCTTTTCAGTAGCCTGCGAATCGCAGACGTATTTCCGGCTGTCGCTTAATTGCCTCCGCCGTACGTAGGTCTGCTTTCGCAGGCTAGCTTTTTGGGGCCAGTGGAAACGAACAATGGAACAGGTAATGTAACAAGTAACATACATGTACATGGTTATATGTCACATGGTTAAAAATCCTTACTAGCAGGGGACGGATCAGTGGTTATTTACAAGAGTGACTAAGGGGTTAAACTCGGGACTATCGAGAACAGCGACAGCCAGTGGTCAGAACGGGACTAGAACCCGCGACCTCGGGATTTCAAGTCCGGCCTGACCACCCGGCTAATACAGAGACCTGACCACTCAATACGGAGTGCAACGTCATCACAACATCAACATACACTGGTACGTTTTACTTTTTTAGACATGGACTCAGGATGCTCTTATTCCACCTGAGTAACAGGCGTCTCCAACCGCATCCAATTCACATTCTTATGAGAGGTCTTTGAAGATTAGTCGAGTGACCCTGATTTTGCGCACGAATGACACCCAACCGAAGGGGGGATCAAATTCTGCGAGCGTCTACTTAAGATTGGCTCTCATATAATCGCCCCGATCTTTCAATCAACGCTGTCACTTCAAAAAAATCGGGGCGTTTATATGAGAACATTACACAGACGATCGCTAACGCCTGTAGCGACTGGGGCGATCGCCATAGCTTGGATCGTCCGTGGTTTACCTGGGCGAGTGGTCGCAGGAACTACTGTCTTACCAGGAGACGATCAAAGCGATACTGTCAGATGGTGCATCAATATTATCCAGAAGTCAACGCGGTCAAGATGGCCACCAAAACAGTTGAGTTTAATCAGGCGTTTTTCATGGAAGAAATCCAAAATACGAGTTTATATGCAACAAGTTTTTGAAGGACTATAGAAATAAATAGGAGAAAAGTTTCGTTTGGATTCCCCGCGAGGCAGGGGGAAAATATAAGAACACCTCGTACTTGAAGAAAAGAAAGAGTGTTCCATCCAGTCCTAGACGAAATGCCTAGGCCCAGGTCTTTACCGCGCGCTCTGCTCACACCAGAAGATCGGGGCGATTAAATGACTGAACCACCTTACCGCTCCCAATCGCCTGGATCGCCTCCGATCGTCTCGGCGGTTGCAAAGGATTTCGGCGATCAAAACTATCGGAACGATTATATGAGAACCAACATTAAATCTTACTAGTTTATACTTTTTTACAAAATCAACTTGTAACCAGTTTATTAATTAGCCAAAGAGCTTTTAGCAAAATAGAAAACAGATTCGCCTACCAGATATAGCCCGTGCTGGTTTCTTGGAGGAAATGACAGTACCTGTTGATGGGACTGAAGTTGAAGGTGGTGAAAAGAGGTCGGGGATATTCTTTCGCGGATCTGTAACTGTTCCATACAATATCAAAGACCAGCTATAGAGTGTACCTAGAACACAAGGAATAATACATTGCAGTGTGAACAGAACATGTTCTGGTATCTATGTAAAAGTATTTATACAATATTTAACAATTATTCCACGAGCGCGCGTGGGATATGAGACGGTAGATAGCCAACCAGGCGCGTAGCGCCGAGTTGGCTATAATCATCTCATATCCAACAAGCGCGAGTGGAATAATTGTTTGATTAAAAACAACCACCAATTTTCGCTAAAATCTTGTCACGTTTTACTTCGCAAAATCCTCTCTTGGACCGCCATTGTTTCTCTCCGCGGAAAAATGTTTCAGAATTTCAGCTGTTGTGCTGACGCCTACACTTACCATATTTGTAGGGCATGGTATAATGGCTCATATACCATGGCCACTGAGCCAATCAAATTCCTTGAATTGCATTATACAATGACTCAGCTTTTAATAAGTCGAATTATTCTCGTATTTTGATTGGTTCTTACTCATGATCTAGTGGGGGACAAAACGTATAAATGACACCATTTTTTCTTTGTTTCTTCCATGTTTTCTTTGTTTCTTCCTCATATTGCCGTGTGTCCGTTCAGTAATAGATCACAAAAGACGACAAAATGTGGTAAAGAACATCCGTGACACACTAGGTTATCGCCTCGTGTGACACGTTTTTGTTCTTGCCACATTTTGATGTCATCTGTGATCTATTACTGAACAGACGCACGGCAACACAGACTCTATTTGTTAAAATGTAATTCCACGGACAACAGCCGTCACTCAGAACTTGCATCGGCGGGCTATTAATAAAGGAATTTACCGCACTGGAGCGGTTTTTTTTCATTTGAGTGTCGAAAAGTAATTAGTTTTGCATTACTACGCTACACGATTGGTTTAAAAAAGCTCGCGCCACTTTTTCATCCAATCAGAAGAACAAAACCATAGCCAATTATGACTCACTCGCACACGTTTTCCCGGGCTTCGCGTCAGCTCCATGAATTTACTTCATGTTTTAATTTAATTTAAACTGGATGGTCTATATGTCCTTTGTAGTTGGCTAGACTTCTATGTGGGCAGCTCGTCGGCGTGAATAGAAAGGAATATCAAGACAGTTATTGCAGGAAAATGATTTTGATTTAAAAAGAAACTCTTCCAGGGAAGAATCAAACAAAACATAGGGAGCCAGTAGGGAGAATGGATATGATGATTACAAGACTAAGAGTTCGGCCTGCACTATTTTCCTAGCTTGACAATTTGGAGCAGCTTGTTTTGTTTAACTCGACAAGTACACAAGTACACGTTAAAACGAAAGTTATCAGGCAGGTAAACTTCGCTTAAGTGGACGTCTGTGGTGATGAATCTTAACTCTGAAGTATTTCGAGACCTTTTTTCTGAAAAAACAAACAAACAAACAAACAAACAACAACTACTACAACAACAACAACAACCAGCATTTACATACCATTACTTGGGTTTTTTGGGTCAAAATCTCCAACACTTAGTTCCCACTTCCCAATGGGGCTCTCTCCCCAGTTAAAAAGGGTTGTGATGACCCAGTTTGTCAGGTTTTTTAATCTTGTGAGGTTGTCGATGAGGCGACGTCGAGTCAAAGGAGAAATTGTTCCGCTTGGTGCCTTCAACTGAAGTGACAAGTCTCCACGGCGTGTGAAATCAAGATCGACTTTAACTTGGACATGTTCTAGGAATTTTATCGAGCAATTTCCAAAAGTAATTGAAAAAACGTTATTCTGATCTGGAATGGTTCTGCAATGGAAAAAATATTTTGTGAACACAACAGGTCGAGATATCATAGGACATTTTTATCATGGTATAGTTAAATATTCGCGAGATCTAAATTACCAGTGCACGTAAGAGTGCACTGTGAAAATGTTTTCGCCCTAAAC
This sequence comes from Micromussa lordhowensis, assembly GCA_964020085.1. Lineage (NCBI taxonomy): Eukaryota > Metazoa > Cnidaria > Anthozoa > Scleractinia > Lobophylliidae > Micromussa > Micromussa lordhowensis. The sequence continues at coordinate 29,355,380 of OZ026604.1, read as the reverse complement.
AAGCATCGGACCAATTGAGACGCTGTGCACTTTCTAGACACATAAACCACAAAAATGCAATGAAAGCGGAGACGGAAATTTTGATTTCAGTCGGGAATGAAACTGTTTCTTGATTATTTCGGATCCCTGTCGTTATGGTTCGTGTTTTTCTTTTTCAAATAACGCAATAACCTAACATTTATATCAATACCTTGTATTGCAACGTTATGGAAATGTGGTACATTAATTAATCATGAACTACACTAAATAATTATTTATAAGCATTATCATTTCAATCCATTTTATAAATATATGTTGACTTATTTTTGTATTTTGATTGGTTCTTACTAATGATCTATTGGTGGAGAGATGCATAGATGACGTCATAACACTTTTTGGATTCTTTACTATATATAACCAAACAGATTCCATGTTGCCATGCGCGTGTTCAGTAATACATCACATAAGATGTCGAAATGTGGTAAGTACATCAGTGACAAACTCAGCGCTCGCCTCGCGCGTTCCACTTTTTTGTTCGTACAATATTTCGACGTCATCTGTGATTTATTTAACAATTAGATTATGAGCTCGAGATTTCTATCACGCATAGAAATCGAGAGCGAGTAATCTAATTGTTTTAGTATAAATCTACTAGTCCTTCAAAATTTTATCTAAATCCTCTTCACAGACACTTCAAAAAGGAAAAGAAATGGCCGTCATTTTGTTGCTAGGCCACTCACTATCTACAACAGAATAGATAGTGAGTAATGTAGCCAATCAGAGAACAGAATTTATACTAATACTGAACAGACGCACGGCAACATGGAATCGCTTTTTTTAAGCTTACATGTTTTCGTCTGTGCCTTTAATCTCACATCTAAGCTGTGGACGAGGTACAGGTTTCCAGTTTTTTGCCAACCTCACCATCTTCTCAGCATCCATGAGCCCGAAGCCGTAAAACTTGCTGATGTATAAACCAGCTTTATTTTGCACCCAGTGTCCTCGTTTGAGTGGAATTCCTGTGGCTCCTGGGATTCCAGGCGCTCGTCTTGCGCTGTTTACTATCACGTGTTGCACATCACGCCAAGACAAATAAGGACTGGAAGAGAAAACAAAAGTCACCAAAGGTTTGTGAACTTAAAACGCCCCAGCCCTCACTACTTTTGACACCGCTTCAGTTGAGTGATCAGATGTGATTACTTTGGCTTTGACAGATAAAAACTTAGCTTGGACATACAGACATTACCTTATTTACCCTCGGAGTTTAGAGTAGCTTATGCAGCTAAAATCTCTGAGCATTTAACCATCAGATAAGAGATAGATTACCACACCGGGAACTACGTCCCGTACTCTTTTCGAACAGTATGTGGGTTCTTTTACGTTCCACAGAATTTTGATACCAGCATTGTGATAAAGAATTGATTTCTTGCCTCTAACATGACGACTGGGTAGTGGTTATCTCTCTGTAGTGAAATACACCTTTCCCAAAATAGTCCATATTCTTCGAAACCAAGGGAACTGAATAGAAAGACTGCAGGCCCATCTGAACAGTGTCTCAATTTGAAGTAAAACATTCAAAAATCTTCAGGAAAATGCTGAAGCGTAGAAGAAACTGCCCAGAGGTGTACATAAGTCTTAACTCTTTCTATTCAGCGGTCTTGGTTAGTATTCCCCCGATAGAAGAACGATAATGCAGTCGCTTATGTCACTCCGCTCTTACAACCCCCCCTCCCGTCCAAACCATTGTAACAGGCTTACTTTGCTTGAAGGGTCAGTGCAATGAGGCCTGACGCCATGGCTGTAGCCGCTGAAGTTGCTCCAAAATCAGTAACACAACCTGAGTGATTATCAACGGTAATCTGCATAAAGAGAACAAATGTAACAAAAATCAAAAACACAAGAAGAACCTCTTATTAAACCTTCAGTAAAACGAGAACTCTACTCAATCAACGGTTTTCCTCGACGCCGCTGACACACTGATAGCCTGCGTGACACACGCGGAAGCCGCGAAGACGCCGACTGGTTGTTTGCGTGACTCAAATTGAGCATGCTCACTGGCTATTAAACTGAATGGGAAAGCATCACTCTGCGTTATGGGTGCGGGTTCACTGTTGTAATATTACGACAAGGCGGCAGTGATTTCAACGATCGTTAGTTAAGTTACTTATGTGATCACTTGTTCAGTAAAGCGGTTTAGGAAAAGGACGGGAGAGAGAAATAACCAACAAAAAGTGACCATTCAGTGGCATACTCGGCAATCGCCTCGTGCACAACTTTTTTTGTTCTCACCACATTTTGACACCATCTGTGATCAGTATTAACATGGAAATCGCATGTTTTACAACAAACAAACAAGGACACAGCGTTGCCGCGAGGTCAGCGCGTCGGACTTGCAATCCAGCGGTCCCGGGTTCAAGTCTCGCTACTACCTGGGTTTGTTTCACGGAAGCCCGAGTTCAAATCCTCGGCCACGCTTGTAAATAAGATAATTTGGTTTTATCAACTGGGTTGATAATGTGAATTGTCCACCGTAAAGAGATTCGGAAGCTGACGTTTCGAGCGTTAGCCCTTCGTCGGAGCGAATGGATTCGCTCCGACGAAGGGCTAACGCTCGAAACGTCAGCTTCCGAATCTCTTTATCATTATCAACATTATCAACATTATCAACCCAGTTGATAAAACCAAATTATCTTGTAATACTCCAAACCGACGCAGCACCACAGTTTCTTTAGAAACTTGCCCCCTTTATTCACGCTTGTAAATAGCCAACTGTTTCGCCTCCGCCCAGGTGTTATGTTCAATTTGGATTATTTGTTTCAGATGTTTACTCAGCCCCACAAGCCTTTGTGCTATAACACTGCCGAGGGTAAATGAAGGTTGTTCATTTATTTATTTATTTTATTTAAAAAGGATGCTAATAACGTCATCTATACCTCTGTCCTCCAAAAGATCATAAGTAAGAACCGATCAAAATGCGAGGATAGCTTGACTTATTATACAACAGGTTATACTCACGACTTTTCCATTATTTATCATCATGTCCCTGCTGTATGCAGTGGCCATGATGCCAGGGCACTCTTCTGCGTAGCTCGGAATGGAGCCATCTGAGTTGACACCGTTGATAGCGATGGTATAAATACTGTTGACGTATCCGCTGTACGCACAACTGTCCCCAGGTAACCCGCCATTACCAGCAGCAAAGGTGTAGATGGCGCCCAGGCCTCCACGACCCTGGAGTAGGCCAGAACAAGACAGACAATTTCTGATTAACGTCGTTTCAAGATGCAAAATACAAGATTGTTTTCATCTCGTTTAAAAATGATTTCCAACGCCGTGTAAAAGGTTAACAGAATCGATTTTTAATTTAAAAAGGCTACATCACGTCAAGTCAAGTCATCTTTATTTAGGCAGGGTAGCCCCCATCACGCAATAGGCTGGTATCAAGAGGGACCCTGCGTAAAATTAAGACTACATGATAAAATAATTCAGAAATTAAAAAATTACCTATAGTGCGTAGCTGAATGTACCTGCAGTGAGTGGCAAAGACACTTTTAGAACATAATACTACAACCTTACGATATTTAACCACTCATTCATTAGCTATTCATTCTACAGCAGAACTTTAGCAGTAGCTTAGCCTTGCAGTAGCGGGGAAAAGAGGTCACCAGGTTCTGCGCATCCTGAGATACACACACACCTTTTTTATGCCAATCTCTAGTGCTTTAGAGAGCAATGGGCCAGGCCCTTCCACTTGCCAGCCCATGTCACCAGGCCCCCAGCTGTTGGAGTAAATATCGACACTTTCTATTTCGTGAATTAACGCCTTGGCCTCTGTTACATCAGTCGATTTGATGTCATCATCGAAAAGACGAATACCTGATACATGAGAGAAAAGGATAAAAGAGCCAAAATAATTGGCTATGCTTTCATTGGTTCCAATTCTATAGGCCACGAGAACGAAGCTAAAAACAGGGATAACAAGTCTTCAGAGTGAAGTGAATAAGGTGAAGTGTTTTTTCATTTGTTCGTTGAATAAAAGCTTATACTGGCATACAAAACTCAAGCGTTATACATGACTGTGTGTACTTTATGAAATAGGATAGAAACATCTGAAAGGGATTTTACTGGATTTTTTTTATAGCTAATTTACAGATAATTTTCAGTTGCCTTTTCTGCACTCAGTCCTACAAATCTCTTGGGTACATTGTATATGCTATTCATTCCAACATACAGCTGTTAAGTAGTGGTTTCCCCATGCTAAGTGCCTCAGAACTGAAATTCCAAAAATTAAAATGAAGCAATCAGATTGCTCTATTGCTGGTCCAGTACTGGCCCAGGCACTGTCCCAATTGATCCCAAATAATCTCAGGCAAGATTTTCTTGTAGTTTCATGGCTTACATGTATGTTACTGTAAGAACTCTCTGTTGCCTAAAATATTGCTTTTTTGCCCCATTCTCTTTCCCTTCTGTTTTGTCAAGCATCAAACGTGAGTCAATACTCCTAGTCAGCTCCCAATCAGAATTTCAAAGCTTAAAGTTTGTGATCATCAGTGCTTTTCCAGTCCACGATCGTGGCGTTTTATCTTAACATTTTCAACCCTGGGAGTGGATGAAAAGTCTTTCGGTTATCCTTTGCTTTCAAGGTTGATATGCGCAACCTTCCAGTGGTGTTTTGATCAATGCATTCAAAGGGTGAGTGAAATTTAAGTTCGCATGTAATAGATCCCAACAAGTGAATTCCTGAGGACATAAATAATTCATTTAGAATGAATTCTTAATTCTCGTTCAACTAACCTGCAATTTTAGCATTGTATGCCAACCCCACACCACAGATATTATTATTGGCTACTCCTGCTATGACACCTGCACACATATTGCCATGACTATGAAGGAATAATTTTAAAAAAATTTGATGTAGGAAGGAATGATTTCGGAACCGGAAGGAATAATTAAAAACATTTTGATCTAGGAAGGAATAATTTCTGACTAGGAAAGAATAATTAAAAAAAATTAGTTTTGATTATTATTTACCTTGCTTATGGGAGGTTCCAAATATAGTGATATGACTTGGAAACTTTTGGTATTTTGAAAACTTGTCACTGAGCAGAGTTGTTAGTTAATTATTAATAATTTTGGGGCTAAACTTTTTCACTTACAGAAGTTAATAAATAATTAAGCAATAGCTGCACTTTATCACACAGCTAAAAAAAAGAATGATAACACTTACCCAGAAACTGGTTTTCCAAAAGGAACTGGCCCTCCATCCACATAGTCATGACTTGCAGTAGAATTCTGAATAAGATGAATGAAATAATAAATAATCAAAGATAAAACTACATGTAATGCACAAGCACATTTTGATGTGTCAGACAAAAATCATTCCTCCAAACACTTAAACGCCACACGAAGTTCCTCGCTGAATTTCTAAGTGGGTCTCTAATTCAAATCTCTTCTGGGTATGTTCTTGTAAAGGTCTTTAATAACTTTGAGTGACACATGCAATCAGGCTTAAGCTGTAAACCCGTACAAAAGCGCTAGGTCTAATTTAGTCTTGAATAGGTCTAGCGAAAGACTTGTAGACATTTTTCAGACCTTTCTTAGACAATTTGAAAGTCTAGAGAATCTTTCAAACGTCTCGAAAGACCTTTCGATGTTCGCCTCGCTTGCTTGTCTTGAGAATGTCTTGATGTTTAGCGTAGATTAGCCCTAAAATAGATCTTTTAATTAAGGGACCGCAGACAATGGCGTCAGTAATGTCGAAAGATAGGATTTTCAGTCACAAGGATTTGAGCGATTGTCTAAAAAATGTCTTGAAATTTTGCCTAGATAAGACCTGGTCTAGATTTTTTATGCTAAATCCGTCTGGAGTTAATGCATGGGGAATCATTTATGTACATATACATTTAGTCACAGAAGCAGGGCAATCCCTTTTAATTTTAATTACATGTATATAGTTGAACAACTGGCAGCTTCAGGGTTAAGTTAGTATTGGAGTACTAATAATACAAATGTAGTTGTTACTGTCAGGGCAGGCTTATCTATATTTCTATTCTCACTGATTTAACTCACCATTTTTTAAATGTGATCGATAGACTGATAATTGTTATAAGAAGTAAGAAACAATGAGAAGGTAATTACATAATTTTTAGTTAGTTCAGGATGACTGCCATCCACTCCATCATCAACTACTGCCACCAGAATTCCTTCCCCCGTGTAACTAGCCTCCCACGCAGGGATAATATTGAATGTTGGTTCATTAGATCCATCTGGTCTCTCCTACAAGTAAATAAGAACAATGATCCATGAAAAAAAATTAAGTCATGTGATAACAATTACTTAGAAATGAGAAACACTGATATATATATAATACATAATAACCCTGTAAATTTAAGTCTTGGAAGGAAAGAAATTGTTACATAAAATAATGGCTAGGAGAAACAGTGAAATTGAATAAAGATACTGACAAAAATTCAAATGAGGTCTAAAACTACTAAAATTGATGTTAAAATCCTTAAAAATCCAAATTCACCAATCCATGGCATCATCAGAGATCTAAGAAAAATATACAACATAAGGCTTATATATACAAATGTAAAGTAAAAAAGTGTGAAAAGGGATGTGGAAAGTTTGTAAAGTGTATAAGAATAACAAAGTAAAATGTTAACTAGAAACAAATAAAACTGATCTAATCTCTTTGTACAATGACACTCACTTAAACCATAAAAATACATAAATTGAAGAGAGCAACTTACAATATACCACTGATCGCTAAGCATGGGGTCTTTAAAACTAGTAGAGAACAATTGATACTTTTTCTCCTTTTGATGCATAAACCATTCAACCTGAAAAGAAAAAAATAGTCATGTGACCAGCTAACATCATTTAGAGAGTGATAAACATATCTTTTCTGCAAGGCTTTCTAAGTCCAGACCAGCAAAAGCAATATGATGAGAATCCGAGAGAAAAGAGTCGGGAAAAATTCAAGATGATAAGATCCCTGAAATTTGGCTAAACTTCTGGAAAAAAAAATCTGCCATCCCTTTATACAGCTTTAGGCGTAAAATACTTCTCACATTTTCCTGTTAAATAAGGCATTAGTGAACAATATAATTATTGCTACATTACTGTTGTATGCCTGCCCATATGTAGCAATATTTAATCCTTGTTGATTTATATTTGATTTCAACTTCTTTGCTTTTAAATTTAAACTTCATGTCCAAAATGTATTTAAATTTAAACCTAATTTCTTATTTAAACTTTTTAAACTTATTTAATTATATTTAATTTAAATTTATTTATTTAATCTTGTTTTCCATTTAAATTTAAACTCTCAAAATATCATTTAAACTTACGAATTTGTATTTGATTTAAACTGCGAAATTTCATTTAATCATTTTTATTCATTTAAATTTAAACTTTGAAAATAGCATTTAAACTTGCGAATTCGTATTTGATTTAAACTGCGAAATTCTATTTAATCTTCCTGGGGCGAGCTCGGCCACCTTCTCGTAACTGGGTCACAATGACAGCCATTTTGTTTGGCGAGACGGTTCTGAACGACTTCGATTCCTAAGCCTAAGTTCATTTTGCCGTTGGTTTGCTGGAAAGGAAATAAGCTTGTGATCACTTATCTGAACAAGCAAGTCTGAAATGGCTGAGTGGTAGAGACATTTCTGAAATATGTGTTGGAGAGATCCAAGGAAATAAATGGAGGCCTTCCCTACGAAAGGCGAGGAAACTGTGATAACTTGCTCAATGAACTGCCGTTGCACGTGGATTTACTGGGCAAACCTGTGCACTTCTTGCATGAAATTGAAAATATTTCATCTCTTGACAACAGGAAAAGGTAAAATGGAAAGATCTGGAAAACGTTTATTCTGAGGTTAAAAAGGAGTTTGTATGTCTCTATAATAATTTTTATTTCAATCAATGTACAATGACTTGCAAGCTACCTTTACTTACCGTTGATACAAAACGTCCTGGAAGGCCTGCTTATCATATTCCAAAAGAGGTCTTGGTAGAACTGCGTGGCCTTAATTATAATTTTTCTTGGTGTAAGATATCGGATATGTTTGGAGTGTCTAGGTGGACTGTTATGCGCCGTGTTCAAGAGTATGGAATTTCTGATTTGCAGGAATTTCCCAACATTTCAGACCAATAGAATGAAAATAGCCTGATATGAACGGCTCACCAGTGGTACGACCATGGCGTGAGATGTAGTCTTTAATAACATCGTCAATTCTCTCATCTGAAATGTTGGAAAATTCCTGCAAATCAGAAATTCCATACTCTTGAACACGGCGCATAACAAACAGTCCACCTAGACACTCCAAACATATCCGATATCTTACACCAAGAAAAATTATAATTAAGGCCACGCAGTTCTACCAAGACCTCTTTTGGAATATGATAAGCAGGCCTTCCAGGACGTTTTGTATCAACGGTAAGTAAAGGTAGCTTGCAAGTCATTGTACATTGATTGAAATAAAAATTATTATAGAGACATACAAACTCCTTTTCAACCTCAGAATAAACGTTTTCCAGATCTTTCCATTTTACCTTTTCCTGTTGTCAAGAGATGAAATATTTTCAATTTCATGCAAGAAGTGCACAGGTTTGCCCAGTAAATCCACGTGCAACGGCAGTTCATTGAGCAAGTTATCACAGTTTCCTCGCCTTTCGTAGGGAAGGCCTCCATTTATTTCCTTGGATCTCTCCAACACATATTTCAGAAATGTCTCTACCACTCAGCCATTTCAGACTTGCTTGTTCAGATAAGTGATCACAAGCTTATTTCCTTTCCAGCAAACCAACGGCAAAATGAACTTAGGCTTAGGAATCGAAGTCGTTCAGAACCGTCTCGCCAAACAAAATGGCTGTCATTGTGACCCAGTTACGAGAAGGTGGCCGAGCTCGCCCCAGGAAGATTAAATAGAATTTCGCAGTTTAAATCAAATACGAATTCGCAAGTTTAAATGCTATTTTCAAAGTTTAACTGATTTAAATGAATAAAAATGATTAAATGAAATTTCGCAGTTTAAATCAAATACAAATTCGTAAGTTTAAATGATATTTTGAGAGTTTAAATTTAAATGGAAAACAAGATTAAATAAATAAATTTAAATTAAATAAGTTTAAAAAGTTTAAATAAGAAATTTGGTTTAAATTTAAATACATTTTGGACATGAAGTTTAAATTTAAAAGCAAAGAAGTTGAAATCAAATATAAATCAACAAGGATTAAATATTGCTACATATGGGCAGGCATACTGTTGTCCATGTTCTATTGGCTTCAACAATAGCCCAATTTCGATATATTAAAATTCAGCCTAAAACAATAGACCTCAGCACGAGGCTCGTGGGAATAAACCCCACAAACTCTGTAGTTATTCCCACGAGCCTCGTGCTGAGGTCTATTGTTTTAGGCTGAATTTTAATATATCGAAATTGGGCTATTGCTTTTTCTGGACAGAATAACCACCATAACCATAAAAATTACAATTTCCTTGATTGTGATTTGTTATAAAAAATTCCTATTTTCCACTAATTCAATTGCCAAGTTGTTACTGGACAGTTTGTTACTGGTGGCCAGTTTGTTATTGGACACTTCAATAAGCCAATCACATTCACAGTTGTAGTTTAAATCAACCAATCACATTCAAAGTTGCAGTTTAAATCAACCAATCTCAATTTCAGAGCGACATGAAACAATTTACACCTCCTCCTCAGTATTTAATGCAAATTTTCCCTTTCTTTCATAACTTGGCTACTCTTCTTTTCTCAAAAATTGTAATTTTTATCATTATAAGACTTTCTGTTGTCCAATTCAGTCTGCAGGATCCGATTTTGTTATCACTTGTATGATTACAGACCGAATTGGACTCCAGTTAGTCCTATTACCATTACTTATATTTACTCATTCGAACATTCAATAGTATGTCAGCTTACACTGTAGATAACTTGTTTTAGTAAATTCTCAGCTACGACTATTGCATTTCTAGCTTTTTGACTGGCTAAAAAACTCTGACTTTGAGCCAATACATCATGTGGAAAATAGTGCGCCAAAATTAAAAATGTTCCGCACGAAGTTTTCAACTTCAGCCCTTTATAATGGCCGAAATAAAAATCGGCGGTAAAACCCGGTTTAAGAATTTACTAAAACAATTATTCCATTCACTCCTGGTTGGATATGAAGTGATTATTTAACAAATTGATGTCAGTGTTTCATGCGTCTGTGCTGTCATTGATCATAAATTTCGTCATCACAATGTGATGACGAAATTCATTGTCAATAACAGGACAGACTCATTAAAAACTGACGTCAATTTGTTAAATAATCACTTCATATCCAACCAGGGGCGAATGGAATAATTGTTTTCGTAAATTCTCACTTCATTTTATCACTTCCCATCCAACTCGGGCTCATGGAATAATTGTTATATAGCCGTACCTTCGATTCTGCATCCAGTTTCCTGTCAATTTCAGATGCTATAAGCGTCTTTTCTGAGCTTTTCTTTAATTCAGATTTTTTAAAGACATGATAGTCCTCAAAGAGCTGAAAATAAAGTTAAAGTGTCAGCTTTCACGTCAGATGCTTATATACTATAGGCTTTTTTATCCCAGTCTACATATATAATAAACCAACAAATAACTCAGGGTAGATATTTGTAAAGAATTAAAGTGGGTGCCAGTAACTTTCATGAAATTGACGAAGTGCTTAACCAGTTTAAGAGGTCTTCCGAAAGCGCTAAAACGCATTTCAAGTGAGAGACCTACATGTTCGTCGTACGAAAAGCCATATTTAATGGCTAATTCCTCAGCTTCCTGCTGACTACCACGCACTTTCACGGCCCAGACATTAGTGTAAATGTCCTTGGCAGAAATTTCATTTCCACTGAAGAGTATTATCAACAGAATGGAACAAGAAACCACGGCCATTACGCTTCCGCTACGGCTTTCATATGTCTGTTTACAACTTTGTGCTGAGTGACCTGGCCAGCTTGATTTATCGCAAACAGAAGGTGCTGGTGATGAGGAAGATACTTGTTTCCTCGTTCAGTGAGTTACTGAAGCTCACCGTAAATTCCCGCCTTGCAGGTCCCTCGAGGATCGTCCAAAGAATGGTTAAAAGGCAAGAAAGTAAAAAAGGCCAGGATGGAAGTGGGTAGTAATGTTGATGTCAGCGCTATGTGAAGTCTAACTCATCGAAGACATCCGGCATTGCTGTAGCAAGAGGACCAATCTGCTGATGTCTGTTTTTGTTTTGATCTGTTCTGGAAAGGAGCCCGCGTGGAACGAAAGAGCGGCGGAAATTGAGCCTAGTGTCTTAATAGAGTGTATACAATAGGCTTTTTCTCCAGTCCTGTCATCTTTATTATTTTATTTCATCAACATTCTTTTTCCATATCATTTCACCTCACAGAGATGTTTGACCTCGGTCAAAATTTTATCCCGGCATACTCTACGAGTGGTGTCCTGAACAGACGCGTATAGACATAACACGATCGCATGACACTCGCATGAATTATCTCGATCACGTACACTGATTTCGATTTCGCGCTGTAATTTTACATAGTTAGTTTTGCAAGGCGAGTTTAGTTTTACGGTCGAATAAGACTCCTTTTCACCCTGCGGTAAGTACTCTTTGTTAGATCAGTAGATGGCCCTACTCAGTCACTAGGGCCTCTTCACATGAGCCCTGTCAACAGGGCTTGCTCAGTTTCCGACTGATCTAGCCTGGCTACTCAGTTAGCTTCAGTTTCTGCGTAAAAATTTCGAGAAGGTTACCAAGATCAGGGCTTTGGCGACCGAGATCTCGGTAACCGGAATGAAATTAAAATTCTCCTATATGAACACTCCAGCCCGGGTGACCGCGGGGCGAAACTTTTTTGATCAAATAGCTTCGTTTTCGCAACGATATAGCGGCCAAAATAGCGTTAATTTTTGCCTATTTATGTGATTCCACTTCAGAAGTATGAGAATTAGCTTTATAATTAAAGTAAAAAGAGTCAACAAAGCTACAATAGTCACGGACGATGCGACTTTGTGGCACTATCTTGATTTCGTCAAATGAACAGACAACAAAATTCGTCAGGTAAGCAACACTGAAGCAAGGCCAGTTACCGAGCTCATATGAAGAGGCCCTGAATGTCGCTACTACCTGCAGAATGTCTGATTTAGTCACACAATATATAGGATTGGTCATTGTGCTACTTTAATTATGATCAAAGATTATGAGAGTGCGTTCGATGCCGTCGTTTTAATGAAAATACCTTAAGAGTCACTGACTCGAAATATCGAGAATCGCTGGAGAGATTTGAAAAATCGAAAACCAGGCTAGGGCCGTAGCCAGAAAAAAATTTGACTGAGGCAATGTCTATGAATAACTTATGACTGAGGCAACGACATACCCTCTCTCATATTTTATGGGATTCATTTATATCTTATGATGACATTGACTCAAGTACAGCTAATTTTCAAGATCTTGTATTGGCGGCAGTCAATCAGCATGTGCCAAGGATGAAGCTTAGACGCAACTCCAGACCACCATGGATAGATAATGACGTTCTGAGGTTGGTAAGGAAAAAGAAAGCCTTGTGGAAACGGTTGAGGAGTAGTGCCTCTGCTGAACTGACAACAAAATTTAAGCTGCTTAGGAAGGAAACTAAGAGTCTTATCTCCTCCAAATATCGTCAGTATTTAAAGTCTTTGTCAGGCAAGTTGAAGTCAAATCCTAAAAAGTTCTGGTCCTTTCATTCACTTAAGTCCAAGGCAAAAAGATTACCAGAGATCATTACATACAGAAGTAGAGTCAAATCTGCTAAACACCCACTTGAGAAAGCTTCCTTGTTTAATGAGTTCTTTGGCTCTGTGTTCTCCACCAAAATATCAGATCCGAGCTCCATGGTCCTTCATGATGATGTAGTCAATCCTGACCTACTGATGGAAGTTTCAACATCCAATTATAAAGTCAAAGATATTCTTAGTAAGTTGGATATTAACAAGGCTACTGGAGTGGATGGTATATCGGCTAGGATTCTGAAAGAGTGCGCGCAAGAGCTATCACCTCCTTTAACTTTGTTGTTTAACTTGTCTTTTCGCAATGGGAAGGTCCCTTCCTTGTGGAAAAAAGCCAATATCACCCCTGTACACAAGGCAGATGCCAAGGATGTGGTAGAGAATTATCGATCTATTTCTCTACTATCTATACCAAGTAAATGTCAAGAAAAGATAGTACATAATGCCATATACTCTCATGTTGCTCCCTATTTGACTGACTGGCAACATGGGTTTATAAGAGGTCGTTCATGTGCTACCCAGTTGGTACTAACACACCATCAGTGGACCAAGGCTCTGGATGATGGATTACAGGTGGATGTAGTTTTCTTAGACTTTGCTAAGGCCTTCGACAGAGTGTCACATGATATACTCTTGCGGAAACTGTGCAACTTTGGCATCTCTGGTACTCTACTGAACTGGTGTAAGGATTACTTAACTGATAGAGAGCAAAGGGTTGTCATTGAGGGACTGAGTTCCTCCTGGACTGTCATCCCATCTGGTGTACCACAGGGTTCCTTACTAGGTCCCCTGTTCTTTGTGATATTCATCAGTGATTTACCTGATGCAGTTATGGCTGATAACACAATTGCCTTATATGCTGATGATTGTAAAACATCAAGAGTGATAAACTGTCCTTCCGACTATCAAGTGTTTCAATCAGATCTGGATAACTTGTACTTATGGAGTCAACAAAATCTAATGGACTTCAATGTGAAGAAGTGTAAACTAATGCGTATCACCAAGAAGAAGATGCCTTTCCGCTCTGACCTTCAGCTCAATAATAATATCTTGGAGGAAACATCTGAATTCTGTGATCTTGGTTTAGTCACTACGAGTATGCTGTCTTGGAATGCCCATGTCGACAAAATATCAAGTAAGGCTAATAAGATCCTTGGCCTCATTAAAAGAACGTGCAGGGGTCTGACTGATGTAACCACCCTAAGGACCTTGTACTGTGCCTTGGTAAGGTCGCAACTAGAGTATTGTACTGTTGTCTGGTCACCTTACACAGCTAGAAATGTCGACAAGTTGGAAAGGATTCAACGAAGAGCTACAAAGTTTATACTTAAGACAGATGTCGAGTATGATACTAGAATAGAAAGATTGAATTTGTTATCCTTAAAGGATAGACGCTTTCTGTTGGATGTTTTGTTTTTTTATAAAGCTCTTAATGGGTATATTAACTTAGACGTTTCCTCGTATATTCAATTTTATTCAAATTCTGAGGGGTACTCTTTAAGGGGAAGGGATGAACTTATATTGAAGAAGAACTATGCAAGGACTGATACCTTTAAGTTTAGCTTTTTTAATAGGATTGTTGACTCGTGGAATGTGTTACCACTTTCTGTACGGCAAGCCTCAAGTATCTCTAGTTTTAAGAGGGGAGTAAGGGATTTTTTATTTTCTAGAATTGTATAATTTATTATTATTTTTTGCTCAGCATACTGTTTCTTAGATATTTTAATATATATTTTTGGCTTTATTTTCGTTATATAATATTATTCGTCTACTGTACAGGTGGTCTGCCTTGTATGGGGTCTCCTGACTCTTTTGCAGACTATCCTTATGGCTTTGTTTCTATTTATTGTATCAATCGCTTTTTTTTTATGCCATTAAATTGTAATAAATAAAAAAAAAAAAAAAAAAAAAGTCCATGGTTGAGTTCTCTTCCTAGGTATTAGGTACTATAAACAACAAAAGCCAAAGAAATGGCCGAGGCAATTCAAGTGCCTCGGTTGGCCTGTTACTAGCTACGGCGCTGAAAACCCTGAAACTTTGCCTCAAGAACGCTTTTAGGGAACTCTCTTCGAAAATCTTATTCCGATTTTCTAAGAATTTAACGTCTTCGAGAAATTCGCAAAAAATGAAAATACACCTTTTTACCTCATTAAATATGCAAAAAATATCAGGAAAATTTACAAAGTTCTCGGTGTTCGCATTGAAACAGTTTACAATTCTAGAACACAGGATAAACTTAGCATACGAGCTTCACCATTCTTCTGTCTAACAATAGGAAGTTTTAATTTTTTTAAGTATTTTGAAGGGTTCCGTCGACTGTCAAAGAATTGTCTTTTCAAGCTCCTATGGAAACGGTAAAAGTTGCGTATTTTTACGAGCTTAAAACACATCTTGGTATGCCCGATATCGAGTCGAAATTAATATAAAGATAAACCTTTGGCGTTCTTCTATCAAGATCTGAAATAAAAAATCTGGGCAGTCTGAACGCGCACTAGCAAACATAATTTAAGATTGATAACTTATTTGCATAATTTACGAAAACAAAATCTATTTATAGAATGACTACTCGGCATATTTCTAACAGTGGTACTCCAGGTACGTTTCGATGGACTAATTCTGAGACTATTTTGTCGTTTTATTGTTTTCTTCAATTAGATCGCTTTAATAATTCTAGATAATAAAGAAAAAAGGAAAATCTATGGTTTAAGTGACACTCAAAAACGACGAGTTTCAAGTCGTCAACATAATTAACACCAGCAAACACGCTTACGTATTAAACAGTCATTTCAATTTCCAGATTCTTCCAGAAGTTGTTAAATCGTTGTTTTATAGTTGAAATCCATCATCAAAAGTTATTCACCGCTTATGCAGGCTTGATTTCCGCGGCTCTCTCGAGCTCGGTCTAAGATACTCGCACAGTTATAACACAACTGAGAGTCATCGAACTTGTAAACAATGTCACGCAACTGTAGTTCAATTTGCAAGCAATAAAAACAGCTCAATGGGACTATTGATCACAACAGCATTTATTGTTTGGTTTCACAGAACCCACCAAAACACTACTGCTGTTTGAAAAAAAACAGCACAATCGTTCCTTTCAATAACTCTGATGATACCGTGAGGCACATGCCTGCAAGGTGTCATTTCCGCAAAGCGTTTCAATTAAAGCACGAGATTTCCTTTATATAAATCATAAAAATTACAATTTCCTCGATTGTGATTAGTTTAAAAAACTCCTATTTTCCACTAATTCACTTGCCAAGTTGTTATCGGACAGAGAGAGCCGCGGAAATCAAGCCTGTCAAATCTTTTATGTTTGCTAGCGCGCGTTCAGACTGCCCAGATTTTTTATTTCAGATCTTGATAGAAGGAGGCCAAAGGATTATCTCTATATTAATTTCGACTCGATATCGGGCATACCAAGATGCGTCTGAAGCTCGTAAAAATACGCAACTTTTACCGTTTCCATAGGAGCTTGAAAAGGCAA
>OZ026604.1:29269117-29334117 GCA_964020085.1 Micromussa lordhowensis | reverse complement strand
TGAGACGGATGTCCCTTACACAAACAATAACAACTGAATGAACGGCAGAGAAATAAGTAGACAAACGAGTGTAAAGCAAACAAACACCCAAACACAAGCTAGGCAACCGAACAAACAGATAGTCGAAAGGAAGACGCTCGCTGTCCAAGTAGCAAAAGCAGTCAGCAGCAACGGCAACAACGCCAAAGGCAACATCAATATTCAACCTACGAAAGCTTACGAATCCCGCAAGAGTTTGATTCATTCAGTTTGTCTATGTTGTCAGAAATACCTCAAACAGAATATGTAAGACAGCGTAAAAATTCGAAAAAAATATTACAAATTGGCCGTCGTATTGTTCACATTCTCTCGAATTTCACGTTGTTGATTTGTCACCTTTTGTAATCAGCGGCAAAGAAATGAACAAAGAATAACGCACGCTTATACAGCCACTGCATTAGTTGCCGTTAGAGTTTGCTTATTTTAACTCTCTAAAACCGAATAAACAAATGATAAAATACTGAACAGCCAAACGAGCACAAAACAAACGAAAGCCCGGCCGAAAAAAAAGACAGCTGAGAGTGCAGAAACATCTCTGCTATGAAACGAAATCAAAACAAATAAAATGGCGTTCCCGCCATATCGTCTCGGGTAGTTTCGAGAAAGTCGCTTGCTTGTCCACGCATCGCGCGAGTAGCATCTTTCGGAAGAACTGGGTACCATGTCTAAAAATAACTTAAGAGGGATTACCTTAGTTAAAGGACCTATATGGGGGATTCACTCTCTTACCTTGATAATCTCTTGTGATACCCTAAAATACGGCGATGCTCATGAAATATAAAATTTCTTAAAAATAGAAGATTTAAGAGCCTTGAGCACTTGTCAAAAACACTTTCAAACGATCTTGCCCAATTTTCCTCTAGATGAGTGTGAAATTTAAGGAAAGTACACAAAGGTATAATTTTTTTACGTAGCAACGGCCATAGCAACGGTTGTTTGCTATAAGACCGTGACCAAAAACATAGATTAGGTTTAACATATATGAACGAAACTATGTAGAAAAAGCTTCAAAGACATGTACAACTCGATTGATATAACTTTTTGTGAAAATCCTTGCCTCGAATTGCCATCACAGGCTCATTCATTTCCCTTATGAAAACGAATATTTCCTACAACTGCGGTAACTTTTTACAAAATAAAACAGCCATTGCACCCTCTCCCCCGAGATCCAATCTGCACCCCCTCCTCTATTTGTGGCTTGCTAAATGATTAATTCTTTGTGTAAGAAACTTAAAGTGCATTTTTCTCAAATGTCTACTTTTGCACCGACTGACTTCACACCAACATTTCTACTTTGCAAAGTATTTAAGTAGACTTTCTGAAACTTGGGCTAATCAAAGACCAATAGTGTCGTGATGCAATAAACCAAAAAAAACGTAACATTTTAACGCCTGTCACGTGACATGAGATGATTTGTCCACTGAGTGTGGCGTAAAATAAGGTTTCCAAATAAAGCCTGTTAAAAGCACTGAAAACAATAATTAAATGCCAAAACTTAGGTTCATTGTACAGAACAAAACATAAACTTGCACGATATGCCTGTTTGAAAGTGAAATTTTGTTTTGTAACAGAGCAGGAAGTATTGGCGTCAATACTATAAAACACTACCTCAAAAGGCTGTGGCTGGTTGCCATAGCAACCATTTTGAGTGAAACCTTCAAAATGATTTTCTCTTTCCGAGTGCAATCGCACACAATTGATCTTTTTTCACCATATTTAAACTAACGTTTTGGTCCCTTTTAGGGTACCATTCCACCTTAAGTCCTTAGCCTAACCCATAGAAAATGAAGAAGAAGCCCAATATATGAATATTTCCTCCTCTTTTATAGAAGAATAAATATGGCCGTTCTGAACTGTATCTCTTTGAACTGTATACCTTTACAACAGGAAATTTTATTGGTGTTTAATAGCAGATCCAATCTGATTGGTGTGATATACATACATCTCTCACTGATCCACCCGTCCAAAAGATACCCGACGCGCTGACTAAGGGGTATTTTTTTACATATCCAGCGCCCTCTTCACTAGGCCACGTCGCCTCCTCCAAAAAAATAAATAAACCCCTTTCTGGCTTGCTAGTATGTCGGCTGATGAGACATTGTCCTCAAACTTTCACATTTGCCCTCGAAGGTTCGCTTCTCGGCCAAATATTCATTTTTCGGACAATCTCGCAGGCATTATCAGCCGACATACCAACCGCCTGAAAGGTTTGGTTACTAAATACATACATGGGGCTGAAACTTTCAGTAGCGGCTCGTTCATCCTTCGCGGGAATTTTGATATGTTAACTGTGTATCATTTTGACGCTGTCAAAATTTCTGACAACGATGTCTGTTCTCAATGTTTAGCTGACACACACTCCCTAGATCATATGTTCTTAAGCGGCTCTTCCGTTATATATGAGCCTTTTGGAAAACCATTCAAAACTGGTGGACAAATAAAACGAAACAGCAACTAACATCATCAAATAGTATGATTTTATATGATGTTTTCGACAAAATGGAACATACTCTTTTAGAACTATGTGCTTCTAATTGCAAAATTTCTATATATTGCAGCTGCCTACAGGACGAAAAAACCCTCTTTCGACAGTTTTCTCATAATTCTAAAAGAAAAATTAAATATACAGAAAAAAATAGCATTTAAAACAAATTAAATCTATTACTGCTTTCCAAAAATCCTTTCAACTTATTTTTTAACACGCATTGATGACGTGTTTTCTTTGTTTTGTTAACCATGTAAACGGTTTTTGGGTACGGGGAATAATATAATGCTTGCCATACCATACAACAAACGGGACATTTACAAACTCTATTGCCGAAGTTAGCTTTGTAAAATAGCGATTTTAATAGTCTTAAACGGTTATATTGTACCGTAAGTGTTGCGCTGTAATATTACTATTTTCCTCTTTTTATTAAGTTTAGTCTTCCCTATGTAATATTGTGTTTGTAAACTAATTTTAAAAAATCATTTTGATGTTGCCATGGCAACCGCAAATTTTATGTACTTTTGGCCAAATATCAACTTTTCCGACATCATTCTGTATTTTGTTTTCCAGTTTCCTCCATCAAATTCTAGAAATTACCAGTTCGTACATTTCATAAGCATTCTGACTTGGTTTTGTACAGGATCCCATCACAAGAAGCGTTAAACTCCCATCCTATGTCACGACATTTTTACAGAGAGGTCTATTTCTAGGCTTCTCTTCCTGTGAAATAGGTCAGTTCCGGTCTATACGAGCGCGCAAGGGTAAGAAAAAAAATAGTGACCTCAAGTGGACATGAACACATAATATAAATAAAATAATAAAATACGCTAATTTGCTCTCTAATTTTAAGACCGTGCTTGTGATTGGTCACTAAGGTTCCTGCGGGCATCCGAGTTCGCGGTAAATCCAAATTAAAAATAGATCGGTCTGTGAAAACACTACTCGACCCTAGAAATGTCTCCCTGTTTTGTATTTTAAATTTCCTTTATTTCTTGACTTTTTAAGAAAATAGTAAAATCCAAGATGGCGGGTCAAGTGACGTTATTTGACGTCACAACCAACAAGGATGTTATCATTTTGAAGAACAAGTTTCAGGGCTATCTAGTCAATGTAAATTTATTTCGCTGTGCCTTAACAGAACGAAACCCAGGGAAGGGGTTCCATCCAGTGATCAGATGTCGAAAAAGCACGAAAAGATTACCAGGTCTTACCAGGTGAATCATAAAGCCCTATAAGCACACACTCCTAAATTCCACTCCAAACACCCGCCATAGCATCTTCTGTTCATGATCGGCTGATGCAATAATTCTCAACTTTCTGTTTTTTTAGCAAACGCATATGGTTGTCGAATCGAAGTTAATACTAATACAGCCATTGCCAAGCCACGGTATAACAATCAGCAGCCCGGGAACGTCTACAGCTGTACGCCTGGCAACAGCTCCACACAGTACGAAGTCCACGTTCTGGCTATGTATAAGGGGAATAGACACACACGCCCTCCATCAGCCGGTGACGCCACTGTCAATATTGTTAGCGGCGGCCAGTCGGGTCGATCTATTGTACTGGTGCTTGGAAGCTACGAACCTGTTAACTGGATTCTCAATTTACCAGCTGATATTACCATCAGTAAAGTTATCCTGGTGAGTTCAAAATCAAAAGACAATTTAAACTGATTCCACACTTAATGGCTTCGAATTTCATCTACCAGTGAGAACGAGGACGCTACATTTCTCTTCATATTCACTTCATAACTTCCAGCGTGTTTGAAACATGTGTAGCAGTCGAAATGTGAAATTAAAATTAAAGCCTGAAAAAAAAAACCGCAGGCGTGGACGGGATTCGAACCCATGACCACTGCGATAGCTGTGCAGTGCTTTATTACCAACTGAGCTATTAAACCAACTGGGAGCTGGTCACATTATTAGTTCGTAAAATACCCGTAGATGGTGAAGAATGCAAATGAATATATCAAAAGAAAACATACATTTGAACTGCGGAGAAAGATATGAAGACATAGATGGCAATCGCTGTTATATACACAACTTGAGTAGTTAAGAAATCAAAATTAAGGACGTCCGCGCGAAAATTTTCCAGTCGATAGAATTTTTTTTAAATTTTCACTGCAGTCAATTACTTGTGTCAGAAATGCAAAAACATTTGGGGGTCACCAGCTTCGTTTCACAGATAAAGCGTGTGGAAAACTACCCTGATTTTGAAAATTGGCGCACGTAATTCCGCATGGTGTACAGGGGTTTATAGTTAAAAATATCGAAGGTGAATCAACGGAGGCAAACGATCTTAGTCATACTTTGTAGAAGTGGGTCTGTTGCGTAAATAATTCCAAAAGTTACGAGCGTTTTCATAAAACTTTACTCTTCAAGAGGCATTTGAAACCGTCGCACAGATGAACGAAGAGCTTAAAAGAACGGAATTCGATGGTGCATTTTGCAAAAAATTTCAACTTCTAGTCGATAGATTTTCTTTATTTTTTCGCTAAATGTAGAAAATCGGTCGAGAAAATGATCCATCAAAAGAAAAATAGGGGTCACCGTACGTCCAAGATCGTTAAATCCAGGCAAAGCTCCAGCAATGGCCATCTGCCTTATCATTTGTTTATTTTTTGACTTAGCACGCGCGCTCATGTATGACGTGGCATGTGAATTTGCGTGCGCAGTAAGGACGCGCAGGAAACAATTAGCGCGAACGTCCTTAAAGCCTGGTTTCGAATCCCGTTTAGGCCTGAATTTTTGCAGGTTTTAATTTCGCAAATGAAGTCTCAGGATTTGGGAACAAGGAAAAATATATTACGTAATTCAGACCATAGAGATACTTCCCCGCTAAACCCGGAGAATAATCTCGAAGGACAAACTCATATGTTGGTTGAGTTTAATAATAATAATAATAATAATAATAATAATTTATTTACTTATAACGCGCAAGTATCAATATACATTTTCACCTGCGCGGAACTAAATTCATTAAAAAAAACATAAATAAATAATTTCAGGTATATAATATAACTAATAACTAATTAAAATTGTATGAATAACATAAAAAATAACAACTGGCCTTAGTATCTAAGGAAGAATTGCATACGTCGTGTAAAGAATTAAAATATTTAAGAAAATGCTTCTCAAAAAAAGAAACGTCTTAAGTGCTTTCTTAAAAGATGATAAAAATAATGGTATATTAAATGGTAGATTATTCCATAGTTTTGGAGCGGCGACTTGAAATGCGCGGTCTCCAAGAGCCTAAAAACTAGATGTGGAATTACAAATGTACCCTTACGATGGTTTGAATCCTACGTACTTAGAGAATAGGTCTCAACGAGTCGTCGTTAATGGAGCCGAATCACGTTCTTTTGATATACAGTTCGGTTTGGCACAAGGGAGCTGTCTTGGTCCTCCGCTATTTACAATTTATACTGGAGAGTTATTTGACATCATTAAACCCCACCTACCTCTGTTATGTGCTATTTTGACCTAAGGTTGTGTTTTCCAGGCTTCTTAAATTCAATAGCCCAAAATTCAGCCTAAAACAATAGACCTCAGCACGAGGCTCGTGGGAATAAACCCCACAAACTCTGTAGTTATTCCCACGAGCCTCGTGCTGAGGTCTATTGTTTTAGGCTGAATTTTAATATATCGAAATTGGGCTATTAGCTCTTTGATATAATTAGGGGCGTGCCCATGAACAGCCTTATACGTAATTAAAAGAATCTTAAATAATATGCGTTCACGAATAGGCAGCCAATGAAGTTTAGACAGTAAAGGTGTTATGTGACAGTATTTACCGGCATTATATACAAGCCTAGCTGCGGCATTCTGTACTCCTTGAACTTTTTGGATTCGATAATCAGGTAGACCTAGGTATAGACTATTACAGTAGTCAATTCTTCTGTAAATTAATGTATGGATAAGAATTTCTACCGATTCTTGTGATAAATATTTCCGTATTCTACGAAGATTGTACAAGTGATAAAATGCAATACTACAAGTCTTATTGATATGTGTGTTCATTGTTAAGGATGGGTCTAGCCACACCCCCAAGTTCTTGACTTCTTTGCTAGGCTTTATCAAGTCGTTACCAACACATAATGTGGACATATTTATTTTCTGGAGTTTGTTGCTGGTTCTCTGCTCTGTTCCGAGAGGTTTTTCTCCGGGTACTCCGGTTTTCCCCTCTCCTCAAAAACCAACATTTACAAATTCCTGTTCGATCCTGGAATGCGCAGGCATTTGTGAACGAGTTCTTGTGAACTCCTTGGTGCTCCGTGGCATAACAAATTACATATTTACATATTTTACATATTTACATATTTTTACTTTTTTGGTTTAATGCTAGTCCTTTGTTAAAGCAATTCTAACAACCCAAAATTTCTGCATGCAAGAGCATTTCAGACAGGTCAGAGAAAGGAAAATAACTAGTATTTTCATCTTGGACCAGTTTGCAGCAAATATGGTAGATTTTTCACGTGATATTTATATAATTGGGTGACTAAATTAGTTTTCAATGTCAAGTAATTGCGCAATGTATTTTCCTGCAAATGACATAATGAGAGAAATTTTTCTTAGGTTGCTTATTATATTGCTCAAAGTTCCGTCAATGGGGATGTGAACAAAGTGCAGGCATTCGAGCGAAAGCCATGGCAGTGGGGTATGGGATATGGCAATGATATAGGCGGAGGAAATACAGTAGCACTTCTGAGGTAAGTAGACAATGGAGTGCCCTCAGTTGATGTATTCAGTATCAATAAGCAACGGGAATCAAACATGACACGTTACAGTGTAAACTAACAAACGCCAAATTTAACAAGAAAGTCCGTACCAAATCATGGAAGTTCACTTCCTTTGTACCTTGAGACATGGCGTACAGCCTTTAGGTAACTTCATTAAAGCACATTGTTTCATTACTGAAAAGATAATATTAGTATTTAATACTGAGTTGATAAGTCGCAAAAACGTTAGATTTTATCACTGCCGGCTTTTGACTATGCGCTCACCATACATTTCCTTCTTTCTAGACAAGTGCATAACAGGTTTGGTGTAGTGACGTCATTCAGCGGCACTTACAAAGCAGATCAATGGTCACTGACGCTATCTTCCACAAAAGGTACAAACATTATGGTGGACTTGTATGTGTAGTATGAATCAATAAACACGAAAAGATCGTATTTAAATGATCCAATAAGCCTGCAGGTAAATTGTTAAAACATGTTTAAGACACGTTCTCTAGCTATATCCCTTGGCTACACAAGTTCACCTCAAAACGGCAACACTACCGACAACAGTTCTTACCTGCGACCTTCACGCCGAAGAACAGGGCTAGTTTTTAAGGTATATTGTCTTGCCGCAGGTTGTACAACGTCGTTATATAACATTATTAAGTTCTCTTATTTTGAATTCAAGGGCATGGACACACCAGTGCTATGTTCACTACGCCAACTACAGCCCCACTACCACCAATACCTACAACCACGCCCAAACCACGTCCACGTCCTGGCGGTTATAAAATTGTCTGTAAAGGTGGATTCTGCGTGTGTATTGGCCAAGGCTACGGTCACAATACTTGCTTGCGTAAGTTGCTTTGTCCCCTGGCAATAAATCAGGGGCTCAGATGTCAACGTAAACCATGTTAGGCGAAAAATATGATTTCATTAGTTTTTGCAATTATCCAAAGAGACAATGAAATGACATGATTTGTATGCTTTAACTATTCTTTTTTTATGTTGACTGAAAAGTCGGGATTGAGTTCCGATTTAATTGAACATAACATTTACTATTAATTAATTTTGATAAGTAGTTTCCACCTTAGTTAAACAACTATAGTTTTCAGAGTCTCCGATTGTAGTTTCTACAGCACACAATACAGTGGCCTATTTTGGATATTGCAAGCTGAAAGAAAAGGTCTTCGTAAGTGTGTTTTGAATCTACTCCCTATAGCTTTTATAAGGGCAGGCTCACAGTTAATGGCTTACTAAACAATCCAAGTTAAAAGGCGTATTATGCGTCGCCTAAAATAAGCAAAGCGAAATAGCCAGCATGGTTTGGTTAGATCACGTGAAACGTTTAGTATTACTAGTGCCACTATCTTCTCCGTTTTCGTAACTCCACACGTGTCTTCTTGATACTATATTCATGATACATCTGATGGCAACTTTCACATTTCTTCAGCTGTTGCATATGGATGTAAAATATTCGCGAATACCGATAAAGCCCTTGCCATACCACGGTATAACAAACAGCCCGCCCAACCAGTCTATAGCTGTAAGCATGAGCACAGTTTCACACAGTATGAAGTGCATGTACTGTCCGTGTACGAAGTCATCAACAGGCGTCCGCCATCCGCCGGTGAAGCCACTGTCAGTATCGTCAGCAGTGGATGGTCAGGTCGACCTATTATACTCGTGCTTGGAAGCTACGAACCTGTTAACTGGATTCTCAGTTTAATTTGCTCTCTATTTTTAAGACCGTGCTTGTGATTGATCACTGAGGTTCCTTCGGGGGTCTGAGTTCGCGTTAAATCCACACTAAAAATAGATTGGTCTGTGAAAACACCCCTCCTTGTAATGTATTCCTATTTCGTATTAATTTCCGTTATTTGTTGACTTTTTAAGAAAATGCAAGATGGAGGGTCAAATGACGTCATTTGACGTCATAACCAACAAGTATGTTATCATTTTGAAGAACAAGCTCAGGGCTATCTAGTCAATGTAAATTTATTTCGCTGTGCCTTAACAGAACGAAAACCTATGCAGAGAGGGGTTCCATCCACTAATCAGATGTCGAAACATCACGAAAAGATTACCAGGTCTTATCAGGAGAACCGTAAAGCCCTGTAAGCACACACTCCTAAATTCAACTCCAAACACCCGCCATAGCCTCTTCTGTTCATGATCGGCTGATGCAATAATTCTCAACTTTCTGTTTTTCTAGCAAATGCATATGGTTGTCGAATCGAAGTTAATACTAATACAGCCATTGCCAAGCCACGGTATAACAATCAGCAGCCCAGGAAGGTCTACAGCTGTACGCCTGGCAACAGCTCCACACAGTACGAAGTCCACGTTCTGGCTATGTATAAGGGGAATAGACACACACGCCCTCCATCAGCCGGTGACGCCACTGTCAATATTGTTAGCGGCGGCCAGTCGGGTCGATCTATTGTACTGGTGCTTGGAAGCTACGAACCTGTTAACTGGATTCTCAATTTACCAGCTGATGTTACCATCAGTAAAGTTATCCTGGTGAGTTCAAAATCAAAAGACAATTTAAACTGATTCCACACTTAATGGCTCCGAACTTCATCTACAAGTGAGAACGAGGACGCTACATTTTTCTCCATATTAACTTCATAACTTTCAGCGTGTTTGAAACATGTGTAGCAGTCGAAATGTGAAATTAAAATTAAAGCCTGAAAAAAAAAAAACCGCAGGCGTGGACGGGATTCGAACCCATGACCACTGCGATAGCTGTGCAGTGCTTTATTACCAACTGAGCTATTAAACCAACTGGGAGCTGGTCTCATTATTGTTAGTTCGTAAAATACCCGTAGATGGTGAAGAATGCAAATGAATATATGAAAAGAAAACATACATTTGAACTGCGGAGAAAGATATGAAGACATAGATGACCATCGCAGTTATATACGCAACTTAAGTAGTTAAGAAATCAAAATTAAAGTCTGGTTTCGAATCCCGTTCAGGCCTGAATTTTTGCAGGCTTTAATTTCGCAACTGAAGTCTCAGAAATTAAGAACAAGGAAAAATATATTACGTAATTCAGACCATAGAGACACTTCCCCGCTAAACCCGAAGAATAATCTCGAAGGACAAACTCATATGTTGGTTGAGTTTCTTGTTGGTTCTCTGCTCTGTTCCGAGAGGTTTTTCTCCGGGTACTGCGGTTTTCCCCTCTCCTCAAAAACCAACATTTACAAATTCCTGTTCGATCCTGGAATGCACAGGCATTTGTGAACGAGTTCTTGCGAACTCCTTGGTGCTCCGTGGCATAACAAATTACATATTTACATATTTTACATATTTACATATTTTTACACTTTTTGCTTCAATGCTAGACCTTTGATAAAGCAATTCTCCCAAACCACAATTTCTGCATGCAAGAGCATTTTCATGTCATCGTTGAGTATTACAAAATTCAGACAGGTCAGAGAAACGAAAACAACTAGTATTTTCATCTTGGACCAGTTTGCAGCAAATATTTTAGATTTTTCACGTGATATTTATATAATGGGGTTACTAAATTAGCTTTCAATGTCAAGTATTAAATGGCACAATGTATTTTCCTGCAAAGGACATAATGAGAGAAATTTTTCTTAGGTTGCTTATTATATTGCTCAAAGTTCCGTCAATGGGGATGTGAACAAAGTGCAGGCATTCGAGCGAAAGCCATGGCAGTGGGGTATGGGATATGGCAATGATATAGGCGGAGGAAATACAGTAGCACTTCTGAGGTAAGTAGACAATGGAGTGCCCTCAGTTGATTTATTCAGTATCAATAAGCAACGGGAATCAAACATGACACGTTACAGTGTAAACTAGCAAACGCCAAATTTAACAAGAAAGTCCGTACCAAATCATGTAAGCTCACTTCCTTTGTACCTTGAGACATGGCGTACAGCCTTTAGGTAACTTCATTAAAACACATTGTTTTATTACTGAAAAGATAATATTAGTATTTAATACTGAGTTGATAAGTCGCAAAAACGTTAGATTTTATCACTGCCGGCTTTTGACTATGCGCTCACCATACATTTCCTTCTTTCTAGACAAGTGCATAACAGGTTTGGTGTAGTGACGTCATTTACCGGCACCTACAAAGCAGATCAATGGTCATTGACGTTATCTTCCACAAAAGGTACAAACATTATGGTGGACTTGTATGTGTAGTATGGATCAATAAACACGAAAAGATCGTATTGAAATGATCCAATAAGCCGTAGCCTGCAATTAAACTGTTAAAACATGTTTAAGACACGTTCTCTAACTATATCCCTTGGCTACTAACACCTCAAAACGGCAATACTACCGACAACAGTTCTTACCTGCGACCTTCACGCCGAAGAACAGGGCTAGTTTTTAAGGTATATTGTCTTGCTGCAGGTTGTATAACGTCGTTATATAACATTATTAAGTTCTCTTATTTTGAATTCAAGGGCATAGACACACCAGTGCTATAGTCACTACGCCAACTGCAGCCCCACTACCACCAATACCTCCAACCACGCCCAAACCAACTGTTCACAGACAGAAATGTTACTGGGGCTCCAAGTATTGTCCTGGCGGTTATAAAATGAATGCTGTCTGTAAAGGTGGATTCTGCGTGTGTACTGGCCAAGGTTACGGTTACAATACTTGCTTGCGTAAGTTGCTTTGACTTCTGGCAACAAATCAGGTGCTCAGAGGTCAACGTAAAACATATTAAACGAAAAATATGGCTTCATTAGTTTTTGCAATTATCCAAAGAGACAATGAAATAACATGATCTGCATGCTTTAACTATTCTTTTTTATGTTGACTGAAAAGTTGGGATTGAGTTCCGATTTAATTAAACAGAAAATTTACTATTAATTAATTTTGATAAGTAGTTTCCACCTTAGTTAGACAACTATAGTTTTCAGAGTCTCTGATTGTACTTTCTACCGCGCACAATACAGTGGCCTATTTCGGATATTGCAAGCTTAAAGAAAAGGTTTTCGTAAGTGTGTTTTGAATCTACTCCCTATAGCTTTTATAACTATGGCAGGCTCACAGTTACTGGACAATCCAAGTTAAAAGGCGTATTATGCGTCGCCTAAAATAAGCAAAGCAAAATAGCCAGCATGGTTTGGCTAGATCACATGAAATGTTTAGTATTACTAGTGCCACTATCTTCTCCGTTTTCGTAACTCCACACGTGTCTTCTTGATACTATATTCATGACACATCTGATGGCAACTTTCACATTTCTTCAGCTGATGCATATGGATGTAAAATATTCGCGAATACCGATAAAGCCCTTGCCATACCACGGTATAACAAACAGCCCGCCCAACCAGTCTATAGCTGTAAGCACGAGAACAGTTCCACACAGTATGAAGTGCATGTACTGTCCGTGTACGAAGTCATCAACAGGCGTCCGCCATCCGCCGGCAACGCCACTGTCAATATTGTCGGCCGTGGAAGGTCAGGCCGACGTATTATACTCGTGCTTGGAAGCTACGAACCTGTTAACTGGATTCTCAGTTTGCCAGCTGGTGTTATCATCAGTAGAGTCATCCTGGTGAGTACACAATCAAAACATAGTATAAATTTATTCGACACTTCATGCCTCTGAACTCAGCAATAATACGAACGAGGACGCTACATTTTTCTTCATCAACTTCATAACCTCCTTCTATTTGATCATTCAGCAATTTGTCAGTATAAAGCTCATTTACAGCTAGATGAACAGAGGAAATTTAGTGCTTTGGCGGACGTGGGAAGGAATCTAGGCAAACCGCATGTTATATATCTGTTATGCACAGATGACGGATAACAAGGACGTCTAGATGATACATTGATGGGCATCATGACAATGAGCTGTCTGCATATGAACCAAGTGGGCCATTAGGCCGGAGCTTATCCCGGTTCTTAGCATGAAGCGACTAGGAGTATTTCCACTCCCCCCTGGATGGGATGCTAGTCCATCGCAGGGTTACATTAAATTCGCCGGTTCTCGTTTATACACCTGGGTGGAGAGAGGCACTGTGAGATTAAAGTGTCTCGCCCAAGAACACAACACAATGATCCCAGCCAGGATTGGAACCCAGACCGCACGACCAAAGTCGAGCGTACTAACCACGAGGTCACCGCGCCACCACTGCTGTGCAATAAGGAGTGATATTGTTCTCATTTTGTGCTTTATATGTAGCATATCGAGGAACATGCTAATGAGAAGAAACATTCACCCATCAGGCATTTGAACTGTACTTTTTCGCGAGAGTTTCGTAAGAATGATAAAGCACCAAATTCAATGTCGAGTACATTTTCCACTGGTATCGTGATTACACAACAAAATTAAATAATTTTTTTAATTGTAGGTTGCTTATTATGTGGATCAAAGCTACGTTAGTGGAGACCTGAAACGCGTGAAAGCAGTCGAAAAACACAATTGGCAGTGGGGTATGGGATATGGCAGTGATTCTGGTGGTGGAGATACAGTAGCACTTTTGAAGTAAGTTTGGTGAAGTGATTCATATTCAATCAACCATCCAACCTTAAATATTTCTTCAGGGCGCCAAACTTGAAATCTGAACCTCATGGATTCAAGTCTTGTTTTCACAAATGACAAACTGGACTGACTTGGTTTATGGAAGACCCGTAAAATAAGCCACATCATCTGGTCCGCACTTGCACTTGGGATTCTTTGTTGCTCTTTTTAAATTGGTTTAATTGACATCATAAATATTCTTGTTTTTCGGCCATTTCAACTTTAACAGAAAGAGAAAACAAACAGCGGTTACAAACATAACAGTAAGGTTTCGCATGGTATATTTAACTTGGCGTTTCGTATGCTACAACATACATCTTCAGAAGTGACGGTTACAAAATATGACGAGATTTAAAAAGACAAAAACTAAAGCGAGGCATTGGTAACTAGCTAGACAACAATGGAAAAAAAAAAACTACATCCGGTGTGAATTAATAAAGAAGGAGATTTTCACTACCGACGTTTTCATTTAGGGCGGGTTTCAAGTCCCGTATTAACAATGTTTCCTTGATTTTACACTGTAAATCACATTGACCACTTGCTAAGATCTCAAAATGGTCCCATTTGATGTTGTGACCAGTGGAAATCGAATGCTCAGCAACAGCAGAGGCGTGACCAATTTGAGTGAGAGCTTTGAAGTGCTCAGTCTTTCTGTCATGTAATCTTCTTTTAGTTTTGCCGATGTAAAAAGCATCACAATCCCAGCAACTGGCTTTGTAGACAATCTTAGATTTCTCCGACCGGTTGAAACGATCTTTATAAGGAAAGAAAGACTTAATTCTACGAGTGTTCTGAAAAACAACCCTGAGGTTGACGAAACCATAAAACTTATTAACACAAGATTTTAATCGCCGTGTAATAGCATCGCTATGGAGACCTAAATAAGGTAAAACAAGGGTTACATCTTTCTTAGGAACTGTGAGAGTAGGTGGTGAAGGCTTGTTCTTATGTTTGTGAAGTAAATCATTAACATTGTAGTTAATAACGCCTTTAGGATAACCATTTTGAAGCAAGGAATTCTTGAGATCGGATAAAGCGGACTGTAATAAAGTGGATTTTGAACAAATACGTAAGCAACGATAGGTAAGTGTTCTGATTAGATTGACTTTATACTTCCTAGGAGTAAAGGAGTCCCACTTGGTGTAAAGACCAGTGAAAGTCTTTTTATGGTGTATAGTAGTTGAAAATGTGTTGTGGTCACGCTTGATACAAACATCCAAGAATGGGATCCTCTCGATTCTCCTCAAGTTCCATGGTGAATTTGATGTTGGGATGTCTGCTGTTGAGAAAATCTAGAAATCTGGAAGCGGTGTCTTTACTGTCAAATAGGGAGAAAGTGTCATCAACGTATCTAAACCAAATCGACGGTCGGAACTGATTATTCGTCAACCAGCTCTCTTAAAAAATGACACATAAAAATGTTAGCTAAGACAGGGCCTAATGGAGAACCCATCGCTACACCATCAATCTGGTCATAATATTGCCCATCAAATATGAAGTGGCTTTTCTTCGTCGCAAACTCAAGCAAATCTTTGAGGACTGTTCGTGGTAGGGTAGGAGGATCAGGAAGAGAGTATAATTTGGTAAGACAAATTTGTATTGTAAAGACACCGCTTCCAGATTTCTAGATTTTCTCAACAGCAGACATCCCATCATCAAATTCACCATGGAACTTGAAGAGAATCGAGAGATCCCATTCTTGGATGTTTGTATCAAGCGTGACCACAACACATTTTCAACTGCTATACACCATAAAAATACTTTCACTGGTCTTTACACCAAGTGGGACTCCTTCACTCCTAGGAAGTATAAAGTCAATCAAATCAGAACACTTACCTATCGTTGCTTACGTATTTGTTCAAAATCCACTTTATTACAGTCCGCTTTATCCGATCTCAAGAATTCCTTGCTTCAAAATGGTTATCCTAAAGGCGTTATTAACTACAATGTTAATGATTTACTTCACAAACATAAGAACAAGCCTTCACCACCTACTCTCACAGTTCCTAAGAAAGATGTAACCCTTGTTTTACCTTATTTAGGTCTCCATAGCGATGCTATTACACGCCGATTAAAATCTTGTGTTAATAAGTTTTATGGTTTCGTCAACCTCAGGGTTGTTTTTCAGAACACTCGTAGAATTAAGTCTTTCTTTCCTTATAAAGATCGTTTCAACCGGTCGCAGAAATCTAAGATTGTCTACAAAGCCAGTTGCTGGGATTGTGATGCTTTTTACATCGGCAAAACTAAAAGAAGATTACATGACAGAAAGACTGAGCACTTCAAAGCTCTCACTCAAATTGGTCACGCCTCTGCTGTTGCTGAGCATTCGATTTCCACTGGTCACAACATCAAATGGGACCATTTTGAGATCTTAGCAAGTGGTCAATGTGATTTACAGTGTAAAATCAAGGAAACATTGTTAATACGGGACTTGAAACCCGCCCTAAATGAAAACGTCGGTAGTGAAAATCTCCTTCTTTATTAATTCACACCGGATGTAGTTTTTTTTTTCCATTGTTGTCTAGCTAGTTACCAATGCCTCGCTTTAGTTTTTGTCTTTTTAAATCTCGTCATATTTTGTAACCGTCACTTCTGAAGATGTATGTTGTAGCATGCGAAACGTCAAGTTAAATATACCATGCGAAACCTTACTGGTTTAATTGAAAATCACTTACAAAGGGTAAAGAACAGTGTCTCTTTTTTTTCTTTCCCAGACAACTATTTTTGCACACTGCATCTAAAGAACATTATTCTTATTATTTTGAAAGAACCCCTTGTACGAGACTGTGAAGAAAAACATTTATTTTTTATTTTTCGTAGAAAAGTGCATGATAGGTTTGGTGGAGCGACGTCCTTTACAGGTACTTACAGAGCAGATGAATGGTCCCTGAAGTTGCCCTCTCCACAAGGACAGAGTGGTACACCTTGCCAAACTATTGTGTGTTTGTCAGAGGTTGGTCGCTTATGTAAATTACACTAGCAAGAGTACCGCTCGTACTATAAAAGTAAACCTATGCATTACATAAACTTGTTTCATGGACGCTGCGACACTGAGAAATTCACATATCCACCTGCTTCGGTGTCTTCACCGGCTAACGGTTGCAGGTAGTCAACCTATGCCTGTGCACACAAACTCCTACCTCCTTCCCATTATTATGTGTCCAGTCTGCCTTTTTCCCATCTCACTAGAGAATTCTAGGAATGAGTCCGTTTTCACGTCACTTTTTCAACGGATGAACAAAAATAAGACGTATGCATAGATAGATATCCCAAACTTGTCAAAATTGTCATTATTTAATTGACAAGAACATCTCGTCAAATGTGAAGTCGGGCAAATATTTATAAAGCGACAAAGATTTCGCGATTATTTTACTTGAAGTATCATTTCATGGAAAAAGTCCAAGCCTGTTCTGCAGGCTATTTAGAAAGCCTACGTCGAGTCAGGGTTTATCTCTAGTTTCTCAAAGAGAGCGGTCAAACTCGCCACACATCCATTTTCTTCTCGTATCTATTAACGTTTCCAGAATTCAATACTTCGAAAATCATCCTCAAGAAGACAAGAAAATTTCATTAATTTATTTTATTTTTCACAATATTTTACGTTTTAATTCTTTCAGGCCATCAAAAAATTAAGAGAAGAGGTCAAGCAAATGGGAGAAGAACTGGAGACACAACAAGAGCGAATTAGTGTTCTCGAGCGGGATAAAAACTGAAGAAGTCAATTTCAGGAAATCACTCAAATCCTCCAGTGGTCTGGCGTACACAAGACCTTGGAGAAGTTTTTATACTTTATCGGAATAACAATAATGATACCAAAAACTCAGTATATATGGTAAGGGGCGGCATTTAGTAGTTGTATAGACCGTTATCAACATGTGGGCCCAGCTAGCTATAGTCACGCACAATTCGTAATGGTAATAGGATAAGTGGAGTCCAATTCGGTCTGCAATCATACGAGTGATAACAACTAATCAGACGACCGCACAGCGGGAGTCCGATTTGTTTATCACGAGTATGATTACAGACCGAATTGGACAACACGAAGTCTTATTACCAATTAATCATAAAATTACAATTTCTGAGAAAAGAAGAACAGCCAAGTTATGAAAGGAAGGGAAAATTTGCATTAAAATACTGGCAAGGATGAAGCAAATTGTTTCATGTCACTCTCGTCTGAAATTGAGATTGGTTGGTTTAAACCATAGCTTTGAATGTGATTGGTTGATTTAAACTACGACTTTGATTGTGATTGGCTTATCAAACTGTCCGATAACAAACTGTCCAATAACAAATTGTCCAAACTGTCCAATAACAAACTGTCCAAACTGTCCAATAACAAACTGTCCAATAGCAAACTGTCCGATAACAACTTGGCAAGTGAATTAGTGGAAAATAGGAGTATTTTAAACCAATCACAATCTAGGAAATTGTAATTTTGATGATGATAGAAGTTATTAAGTTTGTTCTTGTGTAGCAACCTGTACTGTTTACATCAATAATCATTCTTTGGATTTTATTAAATAACTGTTGGTTATCGTAAGGATAAAGCAAGTACAAACAGTCGAGCCTCTTCTAACGGACACCTCCTTAATATAGAGGGTCATAACATACAAGTAACATACAAGTACTGACATACATCTCTACACTCTACACTCGACTCTCGACTCTCGACTATACACGCTCCTCGCTACTCGCTACTCGTTACTCTCTACTCTCTACTCTCTACTCTCTACACTCTGCTCTCTATTAACTCATTTCTATTCTATACTCTCTAGCTTCTGTTAAACTATCAGAAATAGACCGAATTAGAGCTAACATAAATATTTTCATTAAGCGTTGGGCCTTGGATAAATTTTCTGGGGCACGAATTATTCTTTCACCTCTAGCTTGTGCAAGTTTTTTTTTCTTTTAACATCGCAAATCAAACTAACCCTAGTAGAAAGCCCTTGCTCGATATTTTTCCACGATTTTTTTCAGTAGATTTTGCTGAGCAGTAATTGTTTTGGGTAATTGCCCAACCGTTACTTACTCTGTTCACACTTAAATTTGGTCAATGTTGCAGTCAAGAGTTTTTTTAGGTGACGCAATGTTAAATTTATCCTTATCCCTTGAGGATGACGTTGTTTATGCAGTGCGTTTGAGAGCTCAACATAGTAACGGAGAAGTTAAGGAAATGTTCTGAAAAACACCCAAGCTGTCGTGAAAAGCAATATCTACTTTTATTTCATTTTGTTTAAAATGAATTCTTATATCCACTCGTCTTAGACAACAGGGGCGCATTTAGAAGATTGAGAAAGTGGGCCCGAACAAATTGCGGAAGAATTCAACTCATCCCCCCCCCCCCCTTCCCCGACAAAAAAAGAGAGGAACGAAAAAATCAATTTTCCTGGAGATGCTTATAGAATTCTGGGAAGTTTCTTCGAAAATTTCGAGATTACTTTAAAAAAGAAATAAATAAAAGGGCATTGACTTCATGTCACCCAAGCCCCCAGATCCGCCCCTGGTTAAGGGAATTTTCTTATTTACAGCTATTGAGGCCTTAAGTTAGCGTACACAATCCTACAAAAATTCGGCCACAATACATACCACGGGCAAAGTTACTTTAAGCCTTTAAAGAAGACTGACGATCGCGTTCGAACGAGTTTCTTTGTAAATGATCAACCACATTCTTTGATCGCTCTCGCTTGTGTTCGCAAAATATAAAGACAGTGTGGGTTAGATCGTGCTCACTCGAACGGATTTACCTTGTTTGTTATGTTAATGTAATATTGTCATGTAACGGACATTGCCTACTCTTGACCTTGCGCTCGTGATATCTCTATGCTCCTGCTCTTATTCCTCCTTAAGCTTTGTTTAGTTAGGAGAGAGGCTTTTTGAGTCCCCCAAACATGGACTAAATGTTAGTCACCTCGGCCCTTTGAGTTCAAAGCTTTAAGGAGCTTTGTATCCCAAAGGGCATTCCGTCGCTTCAGCGGCGGTGGCGGTGGAGGTTGTAGTGACTCGCCAATTCGTGAACCGAGCCTTCAGTTTTATACAAGAACCACCTATATACGAGAACCACCTATCGACAGTTCAGTTAAAGGAAAACCGCTATAATGGCTGTCCGAACGTGGTAATGACCTTCGTGAAGCCATGCTAAAAGTCTACGAATCGAAAATCCATCTCCGTTAAAGTCCATTACTGTGGCTTGTATAAGATGCCGTGCGTGGACATCTTTCTTTAAACAGTTCTCGCCTTATAAGTTCTGCATAGCTCTTCTTGCCTTAACATCCAAGCTAATGATGCTTGGTCCCTTAATTCTTTCCACAGTGTATGGAGGCGGAGGTCCGTTGTACCCAAGGGATTTCTTCAAAGATTGCGGCTCCCTCACCGACGGCATTTTATTTCTTCGAGGGACCTCCATATCGTCATGGTCATCGGAATCGCTCTCAGTGTCACTCAAAAACATCGGGCCATTCTTTAAGCACTTTAAATTTCCTGAAGGGGGCAGCAGAATGAAATAAATCAACAGAGAAATGAGTAAATAATGGAGGTTGAAAGAAGAGGAAATCATAAATTATGATTCGTTTACAGAATAAAACACGACCTCATAAAAATATGAAACGAGCAGTGAAAGTATTAGTGATCACAAGTAACAGAACTCTTACCCCTCGTCATAGTTTTTTTGTAAGGAATGCGTGGCCAAGTCCATGCTACAAGTCCACAATGCGCCCGAGAAAGTTGAAAACGAAGGTTTCAGTCTTAAAACACATCAAACATCCACACTACGATGAAATGATTTAAAAACGCAACCATCACCGGCTATTTTTGATTTTTGTTTAAAACTCGGACAGGGGAATATCATGATTTTCGTGATCTGATTGTTTTTAATTTGAAAAGCTTCGTTTTGAAAATGTTTTCCGTCCACACTTAAACGCAAAGCCCGCGTTTTTGAAATGCTCCCGGTTTGAAGAACGTTTCCGGAAAGCTCGGTTTTCGTGACGGATTAGTGTGGACGGTAGGCCTAACCGTAGAAATACAGTTGCGTTTTCAAATTCCTCCGGCGTAGTCTGGATGAGACCTCATTTACCTGACGTGTTACATTGTTGACCAAACTGCTGCAGATTCCAGCCTTGCGGTAGCATTTCCAATCCTTGTGGTGAATCGCCGCACTGATTCATCATGGTGAACCGATCACTCGGTTCATCTTTTGCTCGCAGGCGCCGTCCTCTACAATCAACAATATAGGAATCAGATGGTTTTTTTCTGACTACAGATTTGAATGAAACGTCGCAAAGTTTTCGCCTTACAATTGCCCCGGGCGTAACTCGAATGTGCATTTGTTCATCAAAATGCGCAGCGCCATCGACGTCAACTGATTTATGGTAGTTTACATTCTTCCACTTGCCCAGTAATTAACAGCACAATAAATTCTTCTCAATCTTAGGTATCGTTTAAGTTAGTATCAGAAAATTGTGACAAAAATTAACTCACAATTGGTCTCGGGTTCAGAAAATAGGCGAATCTTTGGTGACGTCATTTTTACATTTTCCATCATTAACATATAGGACTTCACACAGAGAAGGCATCATGCTAGATACGAACTTAGTTAGTGATTAACATTTTGGCCATATGGGTGTAGTATTTATGGAGAAATGGATTTGCAAAAACTGCAAATTATTTCGGTGGCAAAAGCGCTAGCTAGTTCATACTACATTCTTTGTAAAATGTTGGGGTTTTAAGCCACGTTGTACAAAAAGTATTCAATACATCGGACTCAGATTCCCTGGGACAGTGACAATTAATCGTGTCATTCCAGTTCAATATTCAGAACTGATATTTTTTGTACCTTGATCAGAAACTGAACCGCTTATGCTAATGAGCTGGCAAATATTGGGAATACAAAGTTTTCCTTGGGATCCTTACCGATGCCAGCAGGTACAAACTGTCCACATAATGCCAGTTATACCAATACCAATAGCGATAGATCCAACTATGATGTACCACAGGCTCCAATCTGAAACAAATATTGATAAATTCAGTTCAATAAAGTCGAAGTCTGTGTGTAGCTATGTATTGGTCGGGAGAATTTAGGTTCTGGTCACTCTATTAGGTAGTTAATAAGTAGAGAGCTAGAGCATCTCATTTCTCTGTCTAACAACAATAACTGTTATCATTCGATGCATTATTTCTTCCTTTTCATTGGCCAAGCGCCTACCACGTGACCTGCAAAAACTGCCTACAAATAATGGTCTGCTCATGTACAATACCGTGTAATTGTGTTCGCTGCAACTAATATTCTGCCCATGCGAAATTGTAACCACGCTCGCGGTTGAAAAATGGCAGATCGATTCCCTGAGCTGTCAGTGAGTGGTGCAATTCATACTTGGTGATCTTATGATAAAACATTTATTGGTCTCGGTTGTCGCAAAATGTCGTGATTTGTCGATGTCTTGCAAATCACTTATTTGCCGAAGCAAAGGCTGAGGCAAATATTAGTTAAACTTGCATTAGGGGCTTTTCTTGGTTTGTATTAACGATTGCGGCTATTAAAAGAATGCTTGGAGATTTGTGAGAAGAATTTACATTTTCTCCAAGACACACAGGTCCAAGATTATCGTTTTTATAAGAAATAAGTGCTTCACAGTGCGCCAAGAGAAAATAATCTAATAAAAAATCTCTTGAATTAAGGAGTTGACGGGACGCTTCTAACCTGTGCCAGGTTCTTCAACTTTTTTCCTTGAGGTGATATAAGCAATTTTCGAGCCCCTATTGGCTGCTGAGTTGACTGGCACGGGAATACAAAGCTCTTTACTCGCACAGTCCCCCGCGTAACAGTTCTCTCCCAACACCAAGGCCAGGTCGCATGTCTGCTCAGCACAGCACAGTGCTGCGCATGTCTCGATACTGTCCACCTCTGCTATGTGCGTGAAGTTTCCTGCTCGTAGACCACCTAATAAGGTATGGTTGTACAAAATGTGGCTACGTGTGCATTTTGGAATTGATGTGTATTCGGCCTCTTCGTCCTCAAGTAACTCTGAATTGAGAATAAAGGAAGCAACTCAGTATCACGTAGAAGAAGAGATTTGTTGAACAATTTGACTACAAAGAATTGCGTTAAAATTAAAAAAAGTTTCAAACATTAAAAACCATCTTGGTTTAAAGTTTAAAATGCGACGACGTTTCGACGTTGGCTTAACGTCATTATATTTTTGTTATTTGCATATTTTCAGGCTGTTATTCGTGTCTCATAGGATTTCTTTTACATTTATATTCGTTCTCACTTTGCTCATTATTGACTTGATAATGACGTTTAAAACTATGAGATGGTTTTTAATTTTTTAAACTTTTCAATTTTATCGCAATTCTTTGTAGTTAAATAACTCAGTATTAATGTAAGTTACTCGTCTCTGCCATGCATATATCCGGAATGAGGTTAAAGGTCACAGCGACCCTATCGAGAGATTTTTTGCAGGGCCGAGGTAATGCAGAATCGAGTAGGTAAACAATAGTAAAGCCTAGTCAACCCCGAGAATATGGCCGTTCGGATGAAAAAACAAGACGCCTTCGTTATGTGCCTTGCAGATTAACTGTAACTTAATTTGGGTTTCACGATCAGCTATAAGAAAGCTGATTTAAATCAGTGTGCAAGATACTGAATTAAAAATGAAAAATTGAATTGTAATTTAAATTGAATTTAGTGTAAGAAGTTGTCATACAATGTTTTATGCGGGTCTTCAAACGCGATGTTTGACGAGTTAGCTGAAAGGTCTCTGATGAGTCCCTTGGCAATGACGAAACATACGTGTGTAAGGGTACCCATTGTAAAGTTCTCACACTTTTTTCATTCGCAATTTTCATGAACGAAATTGACTTCGAAAAACTGACAACACAACGTCACCACATCAGAAACTGGCAACATCTTAAACTTACCCCCCCATGATCACGAATAGAAGTTAAGCAATAGAGCACTTTTTCCGTGTTTATATAGACTCATCTAAACTCCGAGTGATTAGGTGAGGCTAAAAAAAAGGGCTCTATCGCGTTTATAAATTAATTCTCAAAAGTACGCGCGAATCTGAAATGTCACAACCGTGTTAACATACTCTCATATAACCACACCTATCGACCAACAAGAGCGCGCGTTGTGGCTCAATTATTTTATAATGAATAATAAGAATACCCTTCATGCATCTTACCCGTTTCGTTTATTTTCGGTGCCCATTTTAGGAAAGCTATCCTGGGGTAGAACTTCGATGGCTGAGCAGGAATCGTCTGACATACCCTGCCACTGGAGCAAGACACTGAATAACAATAGCTTCCCAACATAAAAGCCAAGTCACCACGCCCTAACTCACAGGTCTTGCCGATACACTCCTGCATGTTTTTGGTTTTGCCGAGTGAGGTGAAGTTCCCAGATTTAATTCCTCCGAGTAGCGTCACGTTTGGGTAGATTTTGCTGGCTGAGCAAGTACTTGTTTTCAGTATGGTTGGGTGGGGTAGTTTGTCGCTAATTATCTCATGTATCTTCATCGTTGGTACTTCTGAACTTGGCGCTGTCGGCAAGACGTTGGCTGAGATAAGAAAGATTTCCTTTTAGTCCAGTATTATATTTATCATTAAGATATGTTTAAAAAAATCAGGCTTGATCTTGATCTCTCAATTTTCGAGAGAATTTTGTGGTTCATCAATTAAGAAAATGCTCTTATGAGTAAATACATGAAACAACATGCTGATCTGTAGAGAAAGTTACGAAGACATGATTGATCATCGCAGGTATATACACAAGTTAGGCAGCTGAAAAAAGCCTGAAAAAAAATTAGGCTTCAAGAACAGGATTCGAACAAATGACCTCTGTGATACCGGTGCAGTGCTCTACCAACTCAAGCCAACTGGGAGCTGGTCACGTTGTGATTTCGTAGCGTGATTTTTTTAGGCTTTAATTTTAAGGCTGCTTAAGTTGAGTATATAACTGCGATAATCAATTATGCCTGCATAAGATGATACTCTAGTCGATGAACGGACTGACAATTTAAAAATTTTTTTCAAAATACTGTGAAGAAACACAGAATCTAGCATTATAAACCTATAATTTGAATGTCCAATGGCTTTGTAAAACTGAAAAACTTTAACTCCTGGGCCGTTTTATTCACCTTTTCTAGCCGGTCTCTGAAGTTCTCTGCGCCTGATAAACGCTATCTGGGGGTCATATTTCGTGGGCCTTGCTTTGACTGCCTGGCAAAGCTCCTCGCTAAAACAGTCCACTGCAATGCATGTCCCGCCTATCATGAAGGCGAGGTCGCATGTTTTTCTTTCGCAGCAGAGCGCAATGCACATGTGCATGTTTTTCTCGTCGCCAAGGTCACTGAAATTTCCCGCCTTTATTCCTCCCCTGAGCGTAACGTTTTTCAGGATTGGACTCTGTGTGCAGTGCAGTTCTTCCTGGGTCGACGGATCTTCAACAGAGACTGTAACATAAAATATAGGGCTGCAATAAGTGCAAAATAATCCCACCTTTGGAATCCTAAGAGGTGGACGAGGGAGGGAGGAGAAAGGCAGTGGCAGTGCAGACATGATCTTCATCATTCCCCCACACATCTAAACACTGTGTTTAGGCTGACCAATGATCAAGGCATCTTACAGATAATGAGATATTGCTCAAACATTGCACCATCTCAGTTTGCAACATCTAAAGAAGGGTATTAAGGGTACAGGAGAGGAGACTAAACTGAACTAATATATAGATTTAGGCCAGCCTAAAAGCGTAGCTCCTGGGCCGGGTTGTTCAGAGCCCGATCAAACTAGCCGAGGATAAAGTAGAATTTTGATTTGAGTTTTGTAACTTTGCGGTGAGATTTTCTGTATATTGTTTTTGTGTTTTGAATTTTAATGAAAGCAAAATACGCAAAACAAAAGCAGTGAAAAAACTTTGTACAAAAGAAAAGGTTATAATTCGGTTAAATTTTAATCCTGGGTTAGCGTTAACCGGCTTCCTACCAACCCTACGCTGTTTACAGCAAGTTAATCCTGACATGAGCCCGCGATCTAATCGAAAAAAGCAGCACTTGGGCAGCGGTCAACTTTAAAAAAACACGTGACCTCGATGAGCCCTGAACTTGAGCCCGCGATATGGTCACGTGATACTGGTCAGCGGATTCCTTGTTTTGACAGGTGTCAA
The DNA here is from genome assembly GCA_964020085.1 of Micromussa lordhowensis. NCBI lineage: Eukaryota > Metazoa > Cnidaria > Anthozoa > Scleractinia > Lobophylliidae > Micromussa > Micromussa lordhowensis. The sequence goes on along the minus strand of OZ026604.1, from coordinate 29,308,181 downwards.
TTGACTGCAACATGGATGTCCAAAGGACGCTTTAAACCAAGGGTACATGTGCTCTGTCAACCTACAAGGAAAGCCCGCGAAAACTGAAGCCTCGTTTTGGTTTACGTGTCAATTGTGGCCGCCATGTTGCGCGACTCCACCACCGTCGTCGTCGTCGTCGTCGTCGTCGTCGTGCGTACGCGCCCACGAGCAATACCGCTAGCCATGATACACATGAGAAAATCAGTTCATGGGTTCCCTTCAGTTTCCTAATATATAGATTTAGGCCAGCCTAAAAGCGTAGCTCCTGGGCCGGGTTGTTCAGAGCCCGATCAAACTAGCCGAGGATAAAGTAGAATTTTGATTTGAGTTTTGTAACTTTGCGGTGAGATTTTCTGTATTTTGTTTTTGTGTTTTGAATTTTAATGAAAGCAAAATACGCAAAACAAAAGCAGTGAAAAAACTTTGTACAAAAGAAAAGGTTATAATTCGGTTAAATTTTAATCCTGGGTTAGCGTTAACCGGCTTCCTACCAACCCTACGCTGTTTACAGCAAGTTAATCCTGACATGAGCCCGCGATCTAATCGAAAAAAGCAGCACTTGGGCAGCGGTCAACTTTAAAAAACACGTGACCTCGATGAGCCCTGAACTTGAGCCCGCGATATGGTCACGTGATACTGGTCAGCGGATTCCTTGTTTTGACAGGTGTCAATTGACTGCAACATGGATGTCCAAAGGACGCTTTAAACCAAGGGTACATGTGCTCTGTCAACCTACAAGGAAAGCCCGCGAAAACTGAAGCCTCGTTTTGGTTTACGTGTCAATTGTGGCCGCCATGTTGCGCGACTCCACCACCGTCGTCGTCGTCGTCGTCGTGCGTACGCGCCCACGAGCAATACCGCTAGCCATGATACACATGAGAAAATCAGTTCATGGGTTCCCTTCAGTTTCCTAATATGGGTATGGGGCTCCGCTTGGCGGCCTTCGGCCGCCGGAGCTCCGCTAATATGGGTATGGGGCTCCGCTTGGCGGCCTTCGGCCGCCGGAGCTCCGCTATAATGGAGGAGCCAAATTGGGAAGTTACATTAAAAAAACTTCTGTAACTCACAAGGCCAATGAAAACAGCCCTGTTCTGTGCATGTTCAGATCCCAGAGTGATGAATATTTAGCAAACCTGCAATCTGGTCTTTAGCCGGGTTGACAGCAATCGGTCGTACGGCTGCAATTTTCACTGTTAAGTTACCAGGTTTGACTGTCGTAATCTCGCAATGTTTTTCACTGAAACAGTCCACGCTATAACAGTGTTTCCCAGGCATAAAAGCCATCTCGCAGTCATCTCTCTCACAGCACATCTGAATACAAGTATCCATGTCCGCCGCCATGCCGAGGCGAGAGAATTTTCCCGCACGCAGCTCGTGTCGCAGGGTAACATTTGTTAGTATCGGCCCGTGCGGGCATTTCAAAGGTCGCACATTTGTTATTTCTGATTCTAAACTCTCCTCTGAAAAACAAACAAAAATAGGGTGTGTTTATTACTTCCATGTAAACACTCATCAAATGTCCAGTTCGTAGCACATACCACTGAATGTAGCATACCGCAGCATCCTTATGCCGTTATCAGATACAGAGCTCTATTATTAGCGGGCCGGTTCCAATTGCCTTTACGGTCTCCATCAAACAACATTTTTCTAAACAATTGTAATATGTTCTTAAATTCTTTTCAATGGCAGCTTATGGCGGTATATATCAGTTTGCTTCCAGCACTATCCTCAACATGTCGTGAGGTAATAATTTTTAAAAGAATGGGAGGGAACTAAGTCTTATATTCAGATTTCACACTAAACTGAGTAAAGCACTCTCCATATATTCCTCTGTGGAAAACAGTTTACAATTACGCTTGATGTCTGGACGACTGTTTATACTCACCTATGATAATTACTGACAGCTACGAAATATTTCTTGTTTGAAGAAACGATTATTTGTTCACCTTTGTGGTCTTAGTTTGCATAGCAAAATGTATTTTAAGAAGTTAATATAACAGTAAAATTAGAAAGTAAAAACCTCAAATGTTATGTGTAAAACACGCTCACTTTGTTTAGTGAACCACTTTTAACATGCACTTACCGGTTAAACCGCGAGACAACTTGAAAAGCAAAACAACTTGAACCAAGTAAAGCGCAAGAATTTCAAGTTTCATTGCTTTCGAAAGAAACTCAAATTTAAGTTTCTGAGATTTCAAAACTTTGGAACAGATATCCTCAGCGACAATTTATTTGTCGTGGTTTGAAAGGTCCGGTAGGGTAGTTGAGCTGAATTTGTCATTCCACGTGGTGTGTCTCATTTTCTATGCAACAAAAGCCATATCCACCCAGGTTTTTAGTATAAAAGCAGTAGACCGGTGACTTTAACACGTATCAATCATTGTTTTGTTACCATGGCAAACAAAGCCATTTGAAAGTAAAAGGCGTGTTGTTATTGATGACCCATTAACGCGTGACAGAATGACAGCAGGTTGCGCGGCCGGGTGGGTGTTTTTGGAACAAAGAGAAAAAACTTCAATGTGAAATGGAAATACGTTTTTCAACTCCGATCGTGCGGTGCTTATTATTATCGCATTCTGTCTCATAACGTGTTAATTGGCTCTTATGAAGTTTCAAATAGTGTATGTATTTGCGGCCCTGTCAGTTTATTTTTTTTTTTCGCACTCAGGGGCCATAATCTCACCTGCCCTACAGCTGGTTAAGTTTCCTTGTGTAAACAAACTTTCAATTAGTTCAAATAAGTTAATCGCGTATATGTTCAAATAGCACGAAATTAAACTGAGCACTTCAAACAAATTGTTTTCCTTAGAAACGTTTAGCAGTAAATAAGTGGCAAGGGCTGTTCTTCTGATTTACGTTTCCATAAGAAACATTTTCTGTTAACAGCAAAATTAAACATTTCTTATTTAAGGAGTAAAAGTTTGAGATTTCCAGCGCCTTTATTTCGATATAGCCGTCATAGTTCATTTTTTGTTGTGCATTTTTTCACAAGGGGAATCTTTTATGCACTCTGATCTGTTCTGCATGAGTCGGTATTAAGATACAGAGCAGGATACAGTCCATATGGTATACGGTAAACTGTCGCTTATAAGCCCTGAGATTATGCAACTTCGTAAGCGGTTTTTGATGGGCTTTTAAATGGAGGGGCTTATATACAAATGGGCTTAAAGAAGGATAGAAAAACGTTTCGAAACGAGCTGCAACTTGGTTGATCGAAATACGTTTTTTATCATCACTGGTTTTAAATTAAGCTTTAAAACATTATAATTAATCTAATTCATTTCGTGTTAAACTAGAGGGGCGGCTAACATCCGATGGGGTTATAATCGGAAGAATAAGTTTTTGTCAAAAAGTATATGGGTCTATGAGTGCGGGGAGGCGGCTTATAAGCAGGAGTGCAGTGTACGGTAATACCGTAAAATGCCGCTTATACAACGTACTTGGTAAGGGGTTTCGGGTTTTGAATGGACTTATAAACAAGGGGGAGTGGGGGGGGATATATCCAGGGGAGCTTATAGGTGGAATAAAAAACCGTTTCAAAATGAGCCACAGTAGTATTGACATAAATGGGTTTTTGGTTGTCAATTAAGCTTTAAAATATAAATATAAAACGAATTCGGCAATTCATTTTTATCAAGAGGGAGGCTCATATCCGGAACTGCTTATAATCTGAAGTATTAGTTTATTTACAGGCCTAAGATGGGCCGATAGCCGGTATATCCCATACAACTGCTTCTCCAGAGGACCCGTCTTTAGCACTCTGTGACCGTGCCCCGCTCAAACGGCTGGAATTAAACTATTACTGCCATAAGGTTGCAAGGCACCAAAACAAAAAGTGGTCTTAGCTTAAAGAGGGTTGATAAATCGATTTTGCTTTATTATAACCTAATCTCGAACTGTTTGCCGTTTTAACTAAAGAATGAGCGAGGTTAATTCTAAGGCGTATTGTAGGCCTGGCTGGAAAGATCATCCTGCTTTCTGTTTTAATATTACCAGTAGACGTGTATAATACATCTATCATAAAGAGATAATAAAGCCACAGAACGTCAGGCAAGCTTGGCAACAGCTCCATAAGTCCGAGAAAGGTGCACATTTTACGCATTATACTAGTATGGGTAATCAAATGGTGACGAATTCTAATAGTTTTCTTGACGCTTCGGCCGTTTACCAAGCCACCGTCGGGACACTGAAACCTGGTCGTATCAAAGCCTATCAGTTTTTAAGTAAATTTAATGACTGTCTTATTTAGGGGAGGGGGGGATGGAGCAAAGAAAAGAGACGTTTAAACGAGGTGATAGTATTTTAAATGAAGTTGAAACGTGGTCGTATCAAAAGCTATCGGTTTTTAAGTTAATTTCATGACTGTCTTGTTTTTTTTTTTTTGGGGGGGGGGGGGGAGGAAAGCAAAGAAAGGTGACGTTTAAACGAGGTGATAGTATTTTAAATGAAGTTGTTTTAAAATATTCAGAAAATAAACACGACTTCGGCAAGAAGTCTTTGAGCCAGAAGAAACTGTTGTGCGACCATGCGACCATGCGACCATGTGACCATGCGATGGTCACATCTGGGGAGTACTGGAAGTAGGAGCTTACGGAAATGGAATGGCTGGAAATGACCGAACTGGTCGTAGGACGGGTTTCTATAGTGCATAGATAAGAAAAATCGTATTATGAGCCCACTGAATGACAAAGCTCTCCCTCTTTTGGTTCCTTTATTTAATAATTGGAATTTAAATACAAAACCTTAATGTACAAACTTATACTAGAAAAGTATATCAAACAACTAAGAAAAAATACAGCTTCTTTTCCAGGTACATGGTTTACAAGGTTAGAAGTTTTGTCGTGCAGCGAACAGTGCACGTTCTGAGAAGAAAATGTTCCTTGTTCCCGCTGTTACAATAAGCGTAAAATGTGTTCACTATTCATGTCATTAGCACCCCGTGTGAAGCAAGTATGTGTAGTTAAAACATGATGAAAACCAGCAACAGATAAAATACCATTAAAATCCCGCATCTTAAGGGCGGTCAGCTTTCCTTAAATTTAATTTCCTAGTTTCTAGCTTCGGGTTTGCTTAGCCAGTTAGTCAGACAAATCAAAATGTATTTTGAGAAAAGTAGATGCTAACTGTGGCGGCACTTGGTAACTGTGCCAAATATAAGGGAATACTTTTGCGCAATATTTCCTTTTGAAAACTCTTCATGAAGGTATTTATACACGTATTTTCAACGAATATTTTGAAGAAGGTTTGTAGCTGTGCTATGATCACGAGATGATAATGATGTATAGAGTGATGTCAAAATAACAAAGATTGCCCTGAAGAGCTAAAGATCGTGTCAACTAAGATGTTATAATAGGAATACCGAAATCTGGACTTATCTCAGTTGACAACTTTTGCAGGAAAAAATTCCACACTGCTAGCCTCTGATGTCCATATTCATTTCATCAACATCTGTATGCTAATTGTGTTTTCCGGCATTTAAGAGCGATTATTACTCTGGTTATAAGGAGTTCCTCCCAAACCCCTTTCTCGGGGTTTGAATGGATTACGTGGCTAAATTGAGAAAAAAGAAATTTCATTGGAATTGGGAACGCTTAAAACTATTTTCACTAGAAACTATATGTCCCCTCCATGTACTTGGACATTAGATTGTAAATATTGTTAAAAACATTGTTCCAATTTAATTGGCTACGAATAAAGAGAGGACCGTGATGTTAGAGTGGACCTTGTTTCTCATTGACAATGTGTAGGTGAAGAGTGGGATACTATTAAAACAAATAGGTGGTAATACAGGGCCTTAGCCAGAAACAAAATTATGACTGAGGCAATGTTCATGAAAATGTATCACTGAGGCAAAGTCCATGGTTAAATTCTCTTCCTGGGTATTTAGAGTGTTTGTGATCACTGTAAACAAAACAAATATTACTTGATACTGACTGAGACAAGTTGCTTGGTTTGCCTGATACAAGCTACGCCCTGGGATAATAGCTCATAGCCATTAATTTAAATATTCCTATATTAAGTGTTTTACATGGAAAGCCAATAAGTAATGCTAATAGGACTGAGTGGAGTCAAATTCGGTCTGTAATCATACGAGTGATAACAAAATCTTTTAAAAGTCAACGGGGAAACTCCCTTACAATTATACTACGTTCGTTCGAAAGTGTTATCACGTACTATGCAATACGAAATCAAAACTGGAACCAGAGTTTCCTGTTCTGGTTTCATCGGTCGCGTGTAATTAAAGGAGCTCCTGCGTTTTCCGTTATTTTGACCGCGTACAAAATTACCTTTACATCGAAGGAAACCGGAAAATAGTAGTTTACTGAGATTAAAAGACACAAAAGAGATAATAATAAACCATAAGGGAACACAGATGGGTAAGGATGGAGAAGATTAACACGGATTGTAAACGACAAACTTGAAAAATCTATGCTTAACTTTTCAGGTTGCGGAAACCGCGACGTAACTCCCTTAAGTTCGATAATCGCCCAGAGGTGTTGCTTGCCTCTAAGAACAAAAATAAAGTTGTGCAGCACCTGTTCGTCTTATACGTACTTATATACTATGGAAATATACTATTCCAGGTTAAATAGGCCTTTGGTCAAGCCTGTACGTATTTCTTTTATCTACCTTCCTGTGCATTTGGCGTTTAAATCTGTCCTTCCCTACTCTTCGCTTGAAGTTTGTTACCCCGACCTCGGTGAATTGTTCTTCGGTAGCACGTCTTCTTAAACGCTTATTCCGGCGTTTCTTAGTCGGAGCGACAATCTCGCTTTTAGTCCTTGCATAAATATAAACAATTTTGGGGATGTAAATTGACGAACGCGCCCTTACGGCTTCACAGAGTTTTTCGTTGAAACACGTGACAGAAAAGCAGCTGTTTTTCAACAAGAATGCCACATCACAGGTCTTGGAAATGCAGCATATTTCTACACATGCCTTCATGTTCGGGACCTTGCCCCGATCCCGAAATCGTCCCGTAGAGATTCCTCCGCGTAGAGTGACGTTTGTCATGACCTCACTATTCGTGCAGTAACCTTCCTCTTGGTCATCTCGCGTATCATTTTGGTACGGTGTTTCAGGTTTAGATTGAAGGTGTTCTGAAAGGCAATTCAGTCATGTATGTCAATTTGCAAAAAAAAAAAGCCTTGTCTTTCTTATTCGAGGAAAGATATATTAAGCTAAGATCAAACATGGAAAATTACAAGTAACTCTTTTAACTGGACACAAAGGTAATAGAGAGGAGTGGCTATGTAGCCAGACAAAGTTCTTTTTTGTATTTCTTAGTTAATTCTTTGGCGTTGACCGTGGACAAAACATAATAGGCGTTTACTTCTGTCTGCTGAACTGGCCAATAGAGAGTTTCGTATTTCATGTAAGTGTATGCGCACAAAGCAAAAGATAATGCGCAGTCGTGGACCTTTCAACAAAAGCTTGTTTTTTTGGTTTGCTTCTTTAAAGTTTGTGTGGCTTCATAACAAGTCACCACTATTAATTAACTAATTATGACAAAGCCTTTCTCTACTCTCAGGAAGCGTCCCTAACAGGACATTCCACTCAACTTCACAGATGAGATACTTGGACTGAACTGCTTGTCTTAAATAGTTGCCTAAAATAGTATGCTCTGACCATTGCTCACCTTTCTTAGTTTGACTCTCATTGTCCCTTCTCACATAAGAGAGTCTGGGGTAAAAATCAGACGAAGGTGCCGGCACCTCTTCGCAGAGCTCCTCGCTCACACATGTGATGGAGTAACAAGAGTCTCTCAGCATCAGGGCAATATCACACGTATTTCTGTGACAGCACAAGTTAACGCACGCCTCCATGCTGTCCACGTGACCAACCGGAGTAAATTTTCCCGCAGAAAGTCCACCTCGTAGAGTGACGTCATATGATACGACACTTGGCCTGCAAGAAACTCCATCGCCAATTACAATCTTTTGTGGCAGAACTGTAGATATTGAAAGTAAAGAACCATGTTTTTACATGTAGATAATTGTAACTTTGTTAAAAAGAAGTCCACCAAGAAAAAAGTAAATTGTCTACTTTTTGTGTAGTAGTCTTTTTCTTTTATTTTGTAACCTATCTACCAAACAAGTAAAGGGCTCCATTTTTACTATCGGGAAAACCTTAAATGCACGTCATCGGTTTCCATAATGTAAATTTTCCTAATAAATCAATAGAAAAGACTTTTTTCCAAACTCATTGGGTTTCACTAGTTGCGAATATGTAAAATTCTTACTCCAAATTTTGCGCACACTTTGCATGTTTGGATTCCTTCCAAATTGGTTCTTGAGAAAGAAAAAGCCGCACTTGTGACGTGTGGACCTTACAAGCAAGATCTTACTAACCTTCTTCATCTCTACTTGTTATAAACGACAGCCTTGGACTCAAATTTGTCAGTAATCCTGACTTGCGAGCGAGAACAGGCTGACAAAGATCTTCGTTGTAACAATTCACAGCGTAACAGTTGGCCTCCAGCATTAATGCTACATCACAGTCTTTTCTCCCACAGCACAGGCGTATACACGTTGACATCTCCGCAATTTTTCCCAAATCCGTGAAATTACCAGCCTTTATTCCACCTTTTAATGTGGAATTGTATTTAATGTCACTATTCTTGCACATCAACTTTGAGTTTGTGGCTGGGAGGTTGCTTAAAGTTATGGCTGTGAAGAGAAGAAATACATAATGTACAGTAAGTAATTCTGTCAACACTGATGTAATTTGTGGGGGCGCTGAGTCAAGTACGTTACTAAAGGAAATTCTCCAATGTCTGAGAACAATATTTTCATTAATTTCGTAGAACTTGAAAGCATTACCTTTTGCCTCTCTCTAAAAGCGAGTCTTGGTGCCCACACTTTTATACTGGAAAGTGAGCTGTTATTCACATACAAGTCAAACTCATTTTCATATGAATGGTTGTGCATCAGGCCTCGTTAAAATAGAGAGGCTTAGAGCAACACGGTAATGGGTTATTGCTATCAAATGTCAATCGGTGTTTGAAGTTGAATTACAGGACGGTTCCTTTTGATGTAAGCGAATATTATGCGTAATAGCGTCCTCGTTGAGCATGATAAGCCAAAAAGGAAAATACTGTGAAATCATAAAAATTCAAAATGGCTACGCATGGGAAATCAGAGAGAGTCTCTAAAGAACGATAGTAATCAAATGAAACCTCGCGAAAACTATCTTGGAGTTTCTGAGAAAATCCACCCAATTCCTAGCCTGTGGAAACCTGTACGTCAAAATGTGACACTCATGAGTTTTACATACCCGTGTCTTCAGTTACGTTTGTGATCCACCTCCGTACAAACGCCACCGTGGGCCGATAATTCTTGGTCTCAGATTTCACTGTATTGCACAATTCTTTACTGAAGCAAGCTACAAGAAAACAGTGTCCCTTGATCACTAGAGCTAAATCGCACTTCTCGGAGACACAGCAGAGTCGCGTACATGAATCCACGTTCTCGACAGTTCCCACATCTGTGAAATTTCCGGCTCCAATTCCACCTTTCAGTGTGACGCCATCTTCTGCCTCGCTTTCTGTGCATTTTAGATTCTGCGGAACTGGGTGAGTCCGGCGACTGTTACCTGTAAGCAAAAGAATCTGAACTTGCTGTTCTGTGTTTTTAGCATTGTTTGAAGTTTCTATAGATCACAAGATATTTCGTAGAATAATCCAGGATTAGCGTACTTAGGTGGAGACCGAGGGGTCTCCCATATGAAAATTAAAGGTCGGGGGTGCTCGTTGTCCCGTTAAGAGGTATAAATTAAGGATTCTGGTCTCCCTTAGGATGTTCATCACGAAACGCCACTTTTTAAGCTCTCAAAGTATCTTTAAGGGTGTAATAATGAAAAAAAACGCTCGTAATTCCTTTTTTTGTCTCAATTTTCGCTATTCTCTCGAGTCTGGTTTACTAGCGAGGGCTCCTTTTCTGAACAGTGACTGTTAATCGAGCTTCTTCCTTTTTTAGTCGACTTTTAGGGGGCAAATAAAGCTCGAGCCACTCCCAGATTGGTTTCCTTAGAGGTTTGAATCAAATTTTCGGACAAGTTTCCCCGACATTTTCATACAGGAGTCCCCTCGGGGTTGGAACGACAAAACGGAGATAGGTATATATAGGTGAAGGACGAGTGCAATGGATCACGAACCGCTCGTAGAAATGTAAAGATAATTCTAATTCTATTCGGGAGGTGGTTGCTAACGAGTGGTTGGTCAATAGATGTACTATATTTCGAGACGTAGCCTGAGGCTCAGTCTATATTCAAATGCATCTGTAAACCCCAACACGTTTCATTTATGACCTCTTTTACATTGTAGAGATTCGAAGAAATTTCAGTGTGTCCAGGTCAAATTTCTAAGTAGAGAAGTAGAGTCAGGATGAACCAACAACCACTTTCCCTCAGCTACGAGCAAACTTTGTCGTTATATTTAAGTTAAGTTAAGCAGTTGGCGCCCGTGTTAGAATCAAATGTAAATTGGTGGCTTACCGGGAGTTACAATCAAGAGAAAATTTCAAACCATCTGCTCTACGGGTAGTCACGGTTGTCTACGAGGAGTTCCTACTATAGCGATTTTACATTGATCGCTTGTATTACGGAAGATGGCCGCTCACGACTTGTTCTCACCGGGAGGTTCGACTGAGGTAAATAAATACAAGAAGTAATGAAAGCCGCTAATTTGTTAAACATGTAAACTTTGCAGGTGGTTTTGCCGAGAAAATTATCTTTGATTAATCTTGTGGCTTTGTCCACGAGGCACTGCAGAAACTTAGAGTTTATAACGCCACTAGGACTCGAGGATTAGCCGCGTAAAGTACTGCTTATGTCATGGGCAAATATATGATCGATCAGAGGAAAAATGTCACCAGATATGTTATCACCCAAAATCACGTTATACTTACACCATGAAAAAGGGGCTGGGGAATTTGTCAAATAACCGTCAAAACGATTAGCTATTCCATGAAAGGATCACTTAGACACTCAAAATTAAACCTTTTGATACCGTTTGATAGAGTTTCATATCTTAACTGAATTGAATTTTGCCAGAAATATTTACAGATAGTAGTAGTAGTGGTTTTCCAGTGTTCTCTCGGTTATTGCACCATCTTACGAAATACGCGAGTTAAATACTTTCTATGCAAGGCGTTTCACTTCTGTTCGATGATATTGACAAGCTTAAATTAATATGCGTTAAGACACGGAACATTTATCTTACCTTCCTCTCCCTTTATTGTGACATGAGAAATCATCAGCGAAGATGGCGCTTTCTTAGCCGGTACAGCGGTACACAATTCTTCGCTGAAGCATTGCACACCGTAACAGTTTTTCCCAGACATGAGAGCGACATCGCAACCCTTCTCTTCACAGCAGAGTCGAATACAAAGCTGCATTGCGACAAACTGAGCCAATTTCTTGAACGTTCCCGCGTTGATTCCACCTCTGAGCGTTACGTTTTGCTGTATCGGGCTCTCCGCGCAGGATTCGATGGGTCCAGGAGTGCTCTGGGAGCTATTCGATGAAGCTACAAAAGTGAGAACAGCGGGAGATTACCACAAATTTATGACTGCTATTCGACGCGAAAACCCACACAAGAAGGCATGAAAATTTGGTGTACCCTTTCCTGTAGAGATCAGTGATACCAATATTACTAGGATACAAATGGCGGAGATTGCATGCCAACTATATTGCCTCCTCATGGTACCATGGCGGAAGAGTTTGCAGGGAAAATCTGCCTTTACCGATAACCCATCCTCCTACGCATCGTTGGTTCACCTCATGTTGAATTTCAGAGAAAAACAATGCATTTTGTGAATCAAAACTGCCAAGAAAACCACTTTGTCCTCACTCGACGTCTGCCGCTCAAGGAATCAGTGAATAATTTATCATTTGGAGTCATCAACTAATCTGACCTAACTTGAGTTGTATTGTTCGCCGGAGCTTGCAACGGGTTGTTTATGCTCGGAGCATCAGTCCACCGAATTCACTTCAAGACAAAGGTTTTTAATTGAATGGTCAGAGGTTACCAGTAAACAGATGCGAATTCAGAGTGAAGAAAATACCCTTGTTCTGTGAGGTTAGATAACTGGGGGCCATCGCCTTTGTGACGACCGGTGGATTAATTAGTCATTTGCCAAGAATCGTTTATATGACGATTATATTATATGACGTTTATATTATATGTTTATATGACGGAACTCATCACACGAGCCATCCGAGACGGTGTTTGAACTTTCATCTTGAGAGCACGTGCGCTGACAAGTGGTTTGCTTTGGTTTGATCCAAACCATATCATGCACTGTCATGGTTCTAAAGGCCGAAGAATACTGGATAGCTTTCTGTGCACGACCAAATCTCCCGGACACCTAACTCTACAAACCTATCCTAAGTGACTAAACCCTTTAAAACAACTTTAGGTCTCCGCAAAGGAGAACTAGCTGAGAGTAAGAAAGAAAGAGAACAGCACGAGAGATTTTTCTCAGAGAGCGGGAGCTACAGGAAAGTACTCCCGACGTCTCCAAAGGAAACTTAAAAAGGATTCGATGGGAGTATTGCGGAGAGCATTTGAGAGTCTCGGGCCAAACGAATGGTAGAGTTGGAACTCTTGGCTCCCGTTATTCGTGAATGAATGAGACTCATTTTATTCATCTTTAATTTCTTCTTTTTTATTCTCGTTTCTTTCTTGTTTTTTTGTTGTTGTTTTTTGCAGCTTTGTGATGTCTTTTCGCGCATGCATTTTCTTAGTGCTTCTCTTGACACAGGAGTATAAGTTAGAACTCTTTAACTGTTCGGATAACCTGAAATGTTGGGTGGTGTCTTCCCTGGAATGAAGAGGGACCCCGACCAGAGGAATCCCTTTTTCCCGCGGGAAGATGGAGCTCGAGAGGACGAAAGAAGGATAAGCTTAATAAGTATCCGTATTACGGCGGTGTAGGAATTATAGGTGTATAGCTTTACAATGTCCGTACTGATGTAAGGACAGGTTCGACTAGCACTGTAGCTACCGTCAGTCTCATAGTCACAACGACTTTGCCTCCAATAACAAAGGGTTAGAAATAGAAGGATAGGGCAGACCAAGGTAGCGTATGCAGCGTTTCCATGACTATTACTTTGGTAATCTGACCAATAGGAAGTTTTTACAAAAAAAAGTATCTTTTTGTCAAGCATATCATTGGAAATTCAACATGTCATCACTTATATAAAACGCTCTAATCTTTGGATTCCGAACCAGAATGGAAACGTTCTCAAACAAAGACTCCTAGCGCCCAACAGAAAAATAGCAATGTACATTGATTTTGTGCTGGCATTACGTTGGGCTTGTAATTCACTGGAGAAAGTATGCTTAGCTTTTCGTAAGAGCCAAAGGTCCAAGTTCGAGGTTTAATCTACGTTTTAATCAGGTGCAGAAATGGGAACATCATTTTTTTTTTTTGCTCCAACCTGGCAAACTCCAGGTTGGGAGCGAAATTTCATAGGCAAACACTGACTCTACTTCGAGACATTTGTTGCTAAAAAGAAATGGATTTAAGTAACTCTGAGGGATAGGGGATAGGTTATCGAGACTGGTACAGACAATTGAGTTGAGAAAAGTATTTTAAAATATATTTATTAAATTGCTATTCTACAATTGCAAGGCAAGTCATACCTACATACACAATATTTCCAGCATTTTTTGAGTTGCTAATAACTCGCCGTAGTGACCACGCACAGACATAAGGCAACTATATCAGCTATTCAAAAAATAAGACACTATAAAATGTTTTAAGGAACTGAGACAGTAATTCGGGGCAAAGGAAAACTAAACAGCATGTTGTCTTAAAACACAGTCGAATCTCCCGTTTAAGAGATTTAAGTGGCCAGTTCCCTCTATGAGACGCGCCTGCAGGGAATCATGGTAATTGTATTCATCAAGACAAATATGATGAATACAACTACCATCACTCCCTGCAGGTGCATCTCATAGAGAAAATGTCCCGTATGGAAGTTGTCTTCGTGACGTCTCGCGTGTCGCCTTGAAAAGGCACAGCATCCCTTTGTTAGAGTGAACTAAAAACGGATTCTCTATCTCATCTCATTTTGTGTTGACTTCGTTCAATAAATTACACTTACTACAACAGTCTTTTACCTCAGGTAAATACGACGTCTATGGTCTCTGCTATAGTCGTTTTAAGATCATACTAGTTGGTTTAAACGCCAAAAATTACATTGCCATAATCGAGTTCCGTAACAAGCCAAACTGTACATCTTTTTGTAAAAAAGCTTGTAGTTTTGGGCACAGATTATGGACAAGTGAAAACGATCCCTGTTTCTGTCGAAAGTGGATAATGGATCGATGCAAGTCTAGTAATGCGTCGAAATTGTCAAGTTAATTCATAAAGAACGAACTATCCATGAAGTAAAACATATAGAACTAAATGAATACAAAATTATTGAAGTCCATAATTACTAAATAATCTCAATTCATCCTCCGTCTGCAATACGGTACATAGGTTTAAGAGTATAGGTTTAAATGATTATCATAAGAATTAAATGACAACTGAGTTCTACAAATGAGTATTGGTATAGATGTGGCTGGGTAAACCGACGAGAGGAGTTGGCTCTCGCCTCACTCCTTCCAGAGTGAGGCGAGATGCCACCCACCTTTAGTGCTTACAATTGTTAGTAACCATAACTTAAAATTAATAAGTCAGAGTTTTCATAATACGCGAATCCAAGCCACGCTGTACACACACAAGTCTTTTATCAAACTGTCAATAGAAATACATTAACTACTTGTTGAGTATAAATTCTAGCTCGTAGTCACCAAGTAAGGCAGCTTTAAGATAAAAGAAATATAATCTAAAAAATGATAACATGACCACCGCAGCTTTCCTTTAAAAAAGTCTGACTTCTTTCGAAGGGTCCATCAATCTCGTTCCCAAAATATATGTTCCTCGTGGCCAGCGGTCATGCAACAGAACATGCACAGTGAGGGACATGTGTCCGAATCTGAGGTCCAAGACCGATCTATTTCTTAGTTTCAGAGGCTGACTGGTATCATTTGCATCTTCACTACTGTTGTCCTTATTGGCGCCATTTGGTTCTATTCCTTGCTCACCCACATTCCGAAGGTTGCGGAAACTCCTGATTAGGAGTTCACTTGCCGGTGAATCTAACATTTCATTTCAGTCATACAAAACAAGTTAAAAGTGAAGGTTGTCGCCATAATTGCCTAATGGTGATGATTTGCAAGTGCCCTAATGGTTAAGAGGGCACACAGTCTATTGTCATGGTTATGACGTTGCCCTCGCTAGTATCTTGGCATCGGTGTTCTGTATCTCGTCTGAGTAGCTTATGGAAACAAAAACAGAAAAAGAGGAATGTTATAATAGGTTTATTTCTTATTTTTGATGGTGTATTGTTATATGGCTGCACGCGTCTCGCTAGGACTGGGAACTACCAAATTTACGAATTTGATTGGCTCAAATCGATATTGACCGCGGTCTTGATTTTCCCATCTAGACTGGCATCCCGACCAGTTACATTTTGCAGTGAACACGTTGCAAACTTAACTACAAAAATATTGACTAAGTACTAAAAGCCTGATGAGATAAAAATAATAATAAAGTCCTGCTTTCGGTCTGTACTCACGACCTCAGTCAAGATTCTCCCATACAGAAGTCCTGCTCGGTTGAAACAATTATTTTCTTCATTCCTCAAACGGAATATGAGGCTTACGTTTAGGTAGCATTTCGTCATCTTCTTCATCATCCAACATTCGTCTTTGTTTGCGAAGTTTTTGTCTGCAATAAGTTACAAAGGCAGCTGAGAAAATAGTTCAGACATTCTTTCCATTAAACTGCTTTTGGGTTCAACCGCGCGAAATGAGCGATTGGTTTCTATTCCATTACTATGAGCCACACCAATAATCACATCGGCAAACGTTACATGAAAGTAATATCAAATATGACATTGTGTTCTCACCTTTTCGTGCAAATACACACCGCCCATATTACTCCACCAATTCCCGCCACGAACGCAAGTGAAGCAACGATAATGTACACCATCATCCAATCTGCAGAAGGAGAGGGAAGATATGTATAAATGGCGTGAATCATTGTACAGTCAATCAGACTGTCACCAAAGAGTGCAGTAAAATTTCTTTCTGAAGTCTAAGTTTCCTGTAACATAGGAGAATGAGTGATAATCCGAGAATGTTCAAGCTAGCTTGCATGCATTTTCTAGTCTGATAATAGTACAGTTCCTACCGAGATATAACTTCGCAATCCAGTTTTGCCAATTGTTGTCTGGGTCTCGACACAATGAACTTTCTCAAGTAATCATCATTCTCTATGTAATAAAACTATCAGCTGGTACTAGGTTTTGAAATCGGGTACCCAAACCTCTCACTAACCTTTTTCCTTCTGTCCAGACGCTTCCCTGTTCATGTAAGCCAACTTGACGTTTGCCCCTGCCGATGCAGGTTCCGCGCTGGTCTGGCACAAGACACCATCAAGGCACTGGACCGCAAAACATTTGTCATTCAGTAAATAAGCGATATCGCAAGAAGGTCGCGCGCAGCAGCGTCCAATACATCTGTGGATATCTTCTGCTTTACCCATATCTGTGAAGTTGCTGGCTCTACTTTCTGGCCGGAGTTTGATATCGTTCGAGATCCTACTGTCCAGCCTACAGTTTCCTGTTTGGGATGCAAAGTCTGTGGTTGTGGACTCTTCTGGTGGGGAGGCAATCGCAGACAAGTCTGCCGGTGAAGGTAATGAAAGAGTTTAGAATTAACCCTTTTCCTCTTTAGTTATCTTAAATCCTAATAACCTTTATTATCCTTTCCCAGGTGAATCTCTTGCTTTAAGCCCTCTCCTGGCCTCTGAAGCAACGAGTTTTGCCAGAATGCGTGTACAAATTATACTTCTTTTCTTGGCAAAAAAATTTGAGAAGACTTTGAAAATAAATGAATTTTTAGTAAAATTTGAATGTTTTCTTGGTCATCGATTACCATCCTGGGTCTCCAACATGTGACATCAATTGCTTGCTTAATTAATACATGAAATACTACCCATAAATTAATTGGTCAATGGGAGTTTGCAGGTACCCCAGCAAGTGAAATTTGATCAACTGCTATGCTCACTCATTTCTCTAGCGATAGCTAAAGACACCTAGACGCCCTCAATACATAACTATTACCTGTCTCTTCCTTAGGTTCGACTTTCATCACCATGGCAGCAATAAGAGGTGTCTTCTTGGACGCTTTCACTGATACAGGGCGGCAATCCTCTTTGCTTGAACACGAAACAGAATAACACTTCTTTTCCACCATGTACGCCAAGTCACAGTCATTGCTGTCGCAACATTTTTCCATGCACTTGGCCATGGTATTGGCGTCTTTAACGATTGTGAAGTTGTTTTTCTGGACTCCGTTCGGCAGATCCTTGTCATTTGTGATGTTGCTGTGTTTGCATTTGAGGTCCTTTGGCTCCGGAGGGATGACAGGAGCTTCGCTGGATTCTGAATTGTAAATAATGAGAGAAAGGGTTAGGAAAGTGAAAGGCTACAAAGGGAACTAATCAGGTGTATTTCCTAAGCTTTTTTTCACAAATCAACTCACCTTTTTTGCTAGAAGTTTCCATCGGCCTCACATACGAAAGCTGTGGATTAAAGTCAGTTGGTGGAGCTTTGGTGTGTTCACATAGCTCTTTATTCTTGCAAGTAACGGAGTAACACGTCTTGCCAAGCATGAAGGCCACGTGACACTTGTCATCCTTGCAGCAGATATCCTGGCATGCTTCCATTCCTTTGACGTCACCGTGGTTGTTAAACTTCCCAGCTTTCTTTCCACCTTTGAGTGTAACATTATTAAGCACCTTCGCTTTGTCGCATTCCTTCTTTCCCGAATCGCTCTTCGTATCGCCTTTTGATTCGGAAGTTTTAGAACTTCCCGATGTTTGCTTGGAGGAATCTTCGGACTTATTAGATCCTCCGACGGGTGTTAATTGAATCGTTCCGTTTACGATGTTCATCGTCATGGCCTGACCGGCTGCAGCTGACTTTATCTGGCTTTTAAGACTTCCATCGTTTTGTGCAGCTGGAATTTCTGTTTTCTTTGTTTCAAGCTGATTGGCAATAGGCTGATTTCCGCCGGAAGTCAGAGGTGCAACAGGTGTTACTTGTTCAGCAGGTGCCAAAGGAGGCATTGGAAATTGCATGGCTGCGTAAAAAGGCGCCAAAATATCGTCAGTATTCTTGTTACAGTGTGAATGCGCTTAAATGAGGAATGATAACATCAAGTTAATCTGAAAGGATATTCGAATAAGCAGAATTAGCGTTAATTAAAATATTATTCCTAACGTCGCTCTTTGTTATATTACATGCTGTAAAAGTGTTCTTAAGAGCAAATGTCTAGAAAAATCAAACAAAAACAAATTTGAAGACATGATTGATCATCGCAGCTATACATTCAACTTAAGCAGTTGTGAAATTAAAGCCTGAAAAAAATTCAGGCATGAATGGGATTCGAACCCATGACTTCTGCGATACCGATGCAGTGCTCTACGAACTGAGCTATCAAGCCAACTGGGAGCTGGTCACATTGTGAGTTCGTAATATACCCGTAGATGATGAAGAATGCAAATGAATATATGAAAGATCATATATTGAACTGCGATGATCAATCATGTCTTCATATCTTTCTCCGAAGTTCAAATATATGACCTTTCATATATTCATTTGTAAAATCAAATTTCTCCGGCAAGGCTAGAAAACTCTTTTGCATATAGCTAGACCCTAGCAAGAATACAAACATGCTGTAGTTTTTTCCTTGAGATAGTTTTGTCTTTCCGAGGAAAAAAAACATGTTGATTTAACCTTCAGACTCAATTTAGAGAATCTCAACTGGGCTGAAAATCGACCGTTCGATTTGCATTTCGCAACTGTTGAGCACAGAAAATTTGTTATACAACCAGCGTATTGCAGAGCTATTCCTTGTCTAAAAAAGCACAATTTCAAGAATATTCGATTAATCTAGTTATTTGGTGGCAAACAAAACCTGAGTGTTCTTCAACGCAGGGTTAGTCAGTCGGTGAAAAGAATTGTCATTTTGACCATGTGCCATATACTAGTTTTCGACTTTTAATCATCAAATGAATGTTACTGATTTATGCCAGAACTGAGTTCGTAACCTTTATGTTAATAAAAAGAAATCTGAATTAAATATAGTTGACGTAAGATAATTTACTTTAACGCCTATCCTCCTTCAATGGTTGTCCTTAAATTCGAACTCCGATCTTAACATACTCGAGTCGCAATTCTAACAAGTATTAGTAGAATTCTACTAGTATACTTATGCAAATGCTGCAATCTGATTGGCTGAGCTACTCGTATACTATCAGCCATTAGAGTACAGTTGGCCGCCGGTCGTCCAAGAAATGCGATGTTTTTATAGTTTTTCCGAAGTTTTGGAAGAAATTTTAGATGTAAACGGGTAATTAAATTCCTGAGAAGACTAAAACAAGCACTTTTAAGGTTTCTTGACTTTAAAAACTTGAAAATATTGAAAAAGCGGGTACGCGCGTAAACAACTGCAAATTTGCCAAGGACAGTTCGATACGTTCAACTTTGTTCATGGATAAAGTTCAATAATGCGTGGGAAAATCATTGGAAATCGTTATTTGCGTTAATTTCAGTTAGAATTCTACTAAAACAATTAGATTATTCGCTCTCGATTTCTATGAGGCGATAGTTGATTCGGCCTTCGGCCTCATCAACTATCACCTCATAGAAATCTCGAGCTCATAATCTAATTGTTAATTAGTAGAATCCTACCAGTATACTAATGCAAATGCTGTAATCTGATTGGCTGAGCCATTGCACACTATTAGCCATCAGTGTAGTGTACGAAATGGCGACGTTTTTTTAGTTTTTTCTCAAGTTTTGGAGGAAAAGTTTGATGCAAATGGATAATTAAATTCCTGAGAAGACTAAACGAAGGACATTTACATTGTACGGTTTCTTGACTTTAAGAAAAGTTGAAATTATTGAAAAAGCTGATGCGCGCGCAAACAACTTCAATTTTAAATGACAATTCAATCCGACCGATCTTTTTAAAAGGCGCAAAGTTTAATAATACGTCGGGATATAAATGGAAACCATTGTTTAAAGTAAATTTTAGTGAGAATTCTACCAAACAATTAGATTATTCGCTCTCGATTTCTATGAGGTGATAGTTGATTCGGCCTTCGGCCTCATCAACTATCACCTCATAGAAATCTCGAGCTCATAATCTCATTGTTAATTAGAAACACTGGCGTAATTCAGCTACTACTTTGAGGATGATTAAAGCGGCAGCGTGGTTTTGTTTTCGTATCTATTTGTAACGAACCTGCGCCGTTGTCACTGGCAGAAGCTCCTGGCATTGGCAACACAGGCTTCTGCCCCAACTGCGAGCCAAAAGGTGACGGAGGTAGTGGGGGTGGCACGAGTGGTGAAGGCTGCTGTTGCTGCCCCAGCAAGGGTGTCTGTCCTTGCAATTGAGTCTGTGAAAACTGGGCTGTCTGGGGTGCGTCAGTAATTGGCGCGTTTAGTCCAGGAATTTGAGGTGTTTGTCCTGGCATTGAAAGCTGCGTTAGAGGCGTCTGTACCAAGCCAGGGATGGTTTCTTTAATTTGCTGTTCGGCGGCCTGTGGAGCTCCTGGAATTATGGATAAACAAATCGATCTAATACTTGATAAGTTAAGACTATCTAGACCGTCTAATTTTCGTTTAGTGGCGACACAACCGTCTCGCATCTAAACAAACTGTGACAGAACTGCGACGTTCCACCGTCCAACTTGTGACAGTGTTAGCCTGAAATCAATAGTTCAGACAAACATGGTTTATTCACTGCTCAAAAAACTGACTTCCGAGGAGCGACTGACTTGCGATCTTTCAATCATGAATTATTTTAGATCTTTCAACCTCTTGCTTTCACATCCGGGATCTTAAGGTAGCACAATGCTTTACTATATAAAGTAACAACACTACACAACCGTTACACAAACCGTGATAAAACTAAATCTTACCCAGAAGCTGATTTGTGTCAAAATTCCTGACATAAGATATTTTGGGGCTGTATCTTGATGGATTTGCAGGCTGTGTCTTGCACGCGCTAGCGCTTTTGCACGCCACTGAAAAGCAATTTGAAGAAAGCATGAAGGCGAGATGACAGTGCGGCATCTCGCAGCAAATTCGTCGACACTTCTGCATGTCTTTGACTTTGCCATGATCGCGAAAGTACCCGGATGTGATTCCACCAACGAGAGTGACACTTTCCTGAACTTTTCCAGCTGGACAAACCACTTGTGGTTTAAGTATTTTATTCTTTGGTGAATCTAACAAGAAATTAAAATCAGAATTTCAGATAAGTATATGTTGTTGCACAGAAACATACGTTTAAGTCGTTACCATATTTTTCTACAATGTAAAAAGCGTGAAAGTTGTTAATCTGTGCTGCCACGTGAAAATCAGTTAAACGGTGAAAAACGTACTTATATGGTGGCTGTAACTTTTACGTCTGTGGTAGACATCCTAGTGTCTGACCATGCATGTGAAAGCTATTGAGCTGTGCTTTCATTTTGTACTATTCAATTATGTTCTATAAGGTGGTTCTATCTTTCAAGTCTGTGCACAACACATCAGTCTGGCACACATTTTCTTGCATTTGGCATTTATAGTTGTGTTGTTTTTTGGGAAGCTCAAAAACAAGTACGATGTTTGTTTTCTACATATGAATTTAATGTTATTTTTTTAAGGAATGAATATATTTTTTCTTTAACTCTTTAATCACGCTATCAATTGGCGCGAAATCTCCTTGAAGACCAAAAATATGCATATTCACCTTTTTTCATTTCATTCCTACTCCAAACGTATGCAATTTGCGGATTGAAAATGGAAGGTTGCGCTGGAATGGTGTTGCACAAGTCTTTATTGTAACACTTGACTGAAAAACAGTTTTGACCCAGCATAAAGGCCAGGTTACACGTGCTCTGTTGACAGCATGTGTCGTAACATTCCTTAATGCTGCCGACTTTGCCGGTGTCTGTAAAATCCCCGGCTTTAAGTCCTCCTTTAAGTGTGACCTTGGTTAAGGGCTTCACTGCTGGACAGGTGAATTTTGTTTCAGCTGAATCGCTCAGGAAAACTTAAAAGAAATGAAACAAGCATCAAATCTCTTGACGGTTTTAACGCCACCTGATAATAGGGCACTTTAGATTTGAGTACAAGTACGAGATCAAGTACGAGAACGACTTTTAAATTCTAGTTAGCAGGCTTCACATAATCACGTCACATATCCATCTCATCCTATAAGCTACCCCCTCTACCTAAAAGCAACATGAAGAGCAAGGGATCTGGAAACGTCACTGATTTGAAATTCGAAAATCGTGCCCGTACTCGATCTCGTACTCGTAGTCAAACCTAAAGGTCCCTAATGATAACACTTTCTATAACGAACACTTTTAAAGTCTGGAAGTCGCTCTAATAAGATTACTTTCAATGTCGGTCTCACACTCAGATCCGACTAGGACAAACTTTCCATACATCCTGACTTTCACTAAACTTTGTCCATCCCTGGTCTGTTGCTATGTTTACGACGATATTGCCTTAAATCTGTGGTACTCTACCCTACAGTTTTAACGTTAGCTGGCATACAATTATTTGCATGTGTGTGAACGAAATATGTAATGATTCCGGCTCAGATTGGCTAAATATCAACTTATAACTGTGCAAGCAAAGGACAATTTCTGATTCTAAAAATGGCCTAGCTCAAGACAAAACTCATTCGCCAGCGTAAAACTCCTCAGTCAAACTACTTTTCTCACAGCTTTTTCGAGAAAGTTTGTCCTAGAAAAGTGTAAACGTGCAAGTGACAATGTGGGAAGGTATAATGGGTTACGGCGGTTGGTTAGTGGTCAGCGCGTCGGCCAGTTGGGATTCTTAACAATGGTTTGCTCGGCCCCACTAGCCTTTGTACTATAAACACTTCCGAGGATAAATAAAGGCATATCATTTATTTACCTAGGAACACCAAATTATCTTTACCCATAATAGTAATCGGCAATGTCGCGCGCGCTTTAGACAACCTTTGTAGCTGTATTTAGTAAGCCTGGAAAACACTCAGTATTCAATGGAAAAATAGATATGAATAATATATTCAATAAACTGCTCCTTAGTTACCTGAATGTTTGACACCTTCCTTGTTCCATCGCTCAATGTAAGTCACAGAAGGATGATAAGGAGAAGGCTTGGCTTTTTGTATCTGGCAGTTCTTGCCTTCCGAACATCCAACAAGATAACATCTACTAGAAAGCATAAACGCTAAATCACACGCCGCAAACTCGCAACATTTACTTGAACATTCCTCCATGCTTTTCACAGAGCCAACATCCTTGTATGTGCCAGCGTTTATGCCACCTTTTAAAGTCACTTCTTTAAATACTTTCCCTGGCTGACATTGTCCAGCCATTGAGGGGTTTACATCGTTTACTGATTTTTGTCCCTGGGCTATGAGGCCCTTTGGGGTGTTGGTAGATAGCCCCTGATTTGGGCCCAAGAATCCGTTAGGATGCGGTTTCACGTTCGATGTGAAATTCGGCGTGATGAAAGCAAGCGATGTATTATCTGCAATGGAAATGAGAGGTAAACAGCTTTTATGGCATGTGTCATACAACAAATTCTAATTTACTATGAGAAGAAAGCCGCAAAAAATACATTTTTCGACTACCGTGCAGAATTTAATTTTGGCTACTTTTAATATCTTTAGATTTAAAAGTCAGGAAAAGAAAGTGCCGAAATGAGCTTTAGCTCTCGATCACGCTCTCATATTCCCTTCTAAGAACATTTTTATTATTGTTTCATCTCCTCTTGACAAAGAAAAAGAGAACCAGACCGAAGAGTAAAATAGACTATGTTTTGTTTCATCATATTTAAAATAAGATTACAGCAACAGTGAATTCCTGGTTTTGTAGAGAATAAAGTTTTTAAAGTCATGTTCTACATCTCACCCAATCACGGCCATTTAATTTTCGAGTTTCCTCTTGCCTCCGTGTCCGTGTCAAAACGAGTCTGAGTGCGAAACCATTCATATGAAACTGACTTCCGCCTACAGGTTGATTTTCATGCAAATCAAACTCACGTTCAAAAGAAAGGTTTAGCACTTAGACTCGTTTTGAAACAGAGGCACAAGGGAACTTTGCATGTTAGCGAACACAATCTGTCCCCTAACGTGCCGAGCATCCCAACTCTTATGACTGAAATTACAGCGAAACAGCACTAAGTAAAGCTCATTTATTAAGTTCTAAAAGAATTTACCACAGCAGAAAATGTAAGTAAAATAGTACAAAGTACATAATACATAATAGCATTGAGTTAAAATAAACACCGAGCAATAGGCGGTTTGCATTATGGTGCCATTTGATAAGTAACTGCCAGAATCCTTCACTTTTTCTGTTACTTATGCTAATTAGGACAGTTGTTATTTAAACCCCAGTGGGAATTCAAATTTTAAGTAATAAAGAAAAAAACGAAGGGAGTTCTGGTAATTGCAGTTAAATGACGACAAAGTGCAAATCTGCTATTGCCAAGAGCTTGTTTCAAAGTTACTAAAACGTGCTCTAAGTTTTTACATGTAGTTGTCCGGTTGTGTGTGCTTGAAGGGATAAAATGGCTTTAAAAAAATCATAATTAGATACAATATTGGCGTTAGGTCGCTGACAGTCAAATCAAAAGTGTTGTTTTCTACGAAAAAGTTCATTGTCTTGGGCTGTAATCACGACTCGCCTCGTAATTTCCTGTAACGAAGTTTTTGAGGTTTTGACCTCAATTTTTTTCAGTGATGCAAACACAATCCTCACCCAAAAATGTCAGAAATTAAAAATAAAAAGTGTGAAGTGAACTGTGAACTGTGAACTGTGAGAGAACTCATCGTCAAAACGCTATTTTCAACGTACGTTTTCTGGAAAACGTCGCTTAACAACCTGCCTTGCCTTTTATTCTTCTCCGGGTGGTTAGCTACCTTTCAGGCTTTCAAATCTGAACGCGATCAAAGATTAATGAGCTTAATCGCCGTAGAAATCATCTTTCGCTCCACTGAAATTTATCCCAAGCGCAAAACCAGTCCTCGCATGCACCATAAAGCACAAGAGCCAAATGCAAAAGTAAAGTAGTATAAATCTCGTAAGGGAAGATTCCCTATACATAAGCGCTTTCTTTTGGTAAAAAACCAACTCGATGCCACGTCAGACTTAAATAGTCCATTTCCGTCTTTGAACAACGCCTCGCTTTTCCCTTCAAATGCAGGATAACGGAATACCGGCCCGGGCTGACAGCGACATAAGCCAATTTTGCACGCAAAGCCTCAAAGCTGCTTATTTACTGCCACCGTATAAACTGCCCATGCACTAACCTTTTTTATGGCCCGTTCGCACGTGTGCTATGAGGACCTTAATATCTGATGTATCAGTCGCTGTAGCTTTGCACTCCTCATCACTCACGCATTCAACTCCATAGCATTTAGCCGCCGAAAGGAACGCGACATCACAAGTCGACGTTTTGCAACACAGTTCTATACAAGACTCCATGCTTGTCACTTTACCAAGCTTTCGAAATGTCCCGGCTCCTATACCGCCTTTTAACGTCACATTCTCCTCGATTTTCGTGTTCTTACAGTTTTCGAGGTAGTTGGAGGAGCACATGACTAGATTCACACACGAATAAATATTAGTCAAAGAGCATTTTAGCACACACAACTGGATAACCAAAGAAATCGATCTGCGTGAATTTACTTACCTTTACAAAGGGCGCAGAGGCATATCAGCAATATTCGAATGAACATATTCCTTTGAGTTGTCAATGTTCTCCTTCTCAGCCGCATTGTGGCATTATTCTAAATTTTAAAAGAATTCCTAAATGAAATGTTGTCCAGAGATAAATTATAAAAAAAAAGAAGAAAAGTGGTTATTTTTTAACTTTTCGCCATAGTAAAATTATATTCCTTTGTTTTGAAGGTTAGAGGCAGTTAGGAGTCCCGCCGAACAATGGAATACAATTACATCATCACTGGCTCGCTCCCTGTCCAATCACAAACAAAGTCGTGTTCACGTGACACAGAAGTGTAAAATCTTTAGAGGTATTCTTTATATGTCATTAAAAGCACGAGCATACCGTCATATATGAAGAATTTCTATGGACTGACACTGGGAAGCGATAACTGGTACCGCAAAATACCTGCATTTATTTGACACAGGCAATGAAAAACATAACCCGATGTTATCGTTGTCTCTATTTATCTATTTTCTTTCTACAAAATAGAATAGAACCGAATTATCCCTTTTATTTAGTCCATTGTTGAAAGGAAGACTGGCTCACTCGTTTAAAAGGAGCACTCTCTGATAAAGTTTATTCTAACAATACTCGTGAAGTACCTCAGCAATATCAGGGGCGAGCACATTATTTTTCAATTTAATTTCACCGAGTTTAAACTCCAGATATATTTCAACTAAGAATTTAAAAAGTTTTTTTCTCTCCATGTGAGCGTCTCAAAATGTAGCTGAGTTCAAAATGGACTGAGATGACTGGATTTAAATGGCTTTTCACACGGGCAATCCCCTGACTGACAGATGCCACTGATCTTATATCTTATGATGGTATCTGTTAAGTGGACCTTTTCATAGATTCCAAAACGAAAATATACTTTACTAAAAGGAATAATGAAATATATCTCATTACAAACTCAAGTAGCGATGGGTTAGGGTTTAGGGTTAGGTAGCGATATTTTTATTTAAAAACATCTCAATTCATAGACTCTGGCCCTATTTAACGCCAGCCGCTACCTCGACGAGTAGGAGTTTCTTTCAAAATCTTCCGACAATGGCAGTTGCAGTTTTCTGGTTTGGGAGAGTCCGCTGTAAGTCTGCTGTGGCGTTGGCGCGTAGCGATATTCCCAGCATTGTCAGATAGCTTTATCGTACTCCACAAGTGTGAAATCCTAGTCTTTTATAACAACGCTTCGCCTGGTAAATGGGCCATTGGCCTTAAGTCACTTGGCCTTAAGTCACTTGAATCTCAATCCCACCTCATTGCACACGAATAGAGACAGACGGGCAAATCATTGATTTCTCAAGAACATCCATGAGCTTACAACAAGATAATATCATCAAGCCAACGGTCCATTGCTAATCCATGAAGTAATGTACAAGAGCGTCTCCTAAATCCAGTGAGGCGAATAAACATGTAGCTCGCTTGACTAACCAGATCACTCGTGCGGAAAAGCATTGGCATGGCTCGGTGGTTTTTGTGAATATCTCCAAGAGCACGAAAAATGACTTTGCATCACCATGAAGACACATAGCAGTCATGATTTACAGTCCAGATGTGGATTTGCTTTTGTTCAATCTTTGTTCTCCATAGTCAGTTTAGATAACACTAGGGCGACCTCGTCTCATACAAATACAAAATTCGAATATTCATTTAGTTTACCAACTCATAAGCCTGACGTTTACCAAGTAATTGACATTTTGGTAGACCAAAAATAAAGAGCTGTTGATTTAAATGTTGATTTTTGTGAACTATGGGTGGAGATTTGTTCAAAATTGAAAGATGTTTGCGTCCCAATCGCCTCCTGACACTTTCTGTCATAAATTCCAGCTAAACTTGTGTTCTAATGTAAGATAGGTATCCTACGTATCCTTTTGAATTGTATTTCAACTGAGAGCGATTAAAATATCGACTAAAAAAAAATTGAGATGCATTTTATGCGGCTTTATAGATTGCTGAAAAAGAAAAAGAAAAAAACCGAGATGGAAGTTGGCAGTAGGAAAAATTCTCTGAGAACTCGATCGAGCTTCGGGCAAGCAGTTGGAATCTTTTTTTTCCTGGCTAGTAGATTGAAGTCTTCTGTGAAGTTTCTTGGTCGAAAGCATATCTCAAGTAGAAAACTCATTGATATTCTTCACTCAGATTTCATATGTTATTTTCATTGTTAATCATAAAAATTACAATTTCCTCGATTGTGATTGGTTTAAAAAACTAATTCACTTGCCAAGTTGTTATCGGACAGTTCAATAAGCCAATCACATTCAAAGTTGTAGTTTAAATCAACCAATCACATTCAAAGCTGTAGTTTAAATCAACCAATCTCAATTTCAGAGTGACATGAAACAATTTACTTCTCCTCTGTCAGTATTCCAATGCAAATTTTCCCTTTCTTTGATAACTTGGCTATTCTTCTTTTCACTGAAATTGCAATTTTTATGATTAATTGGTAGTAAGACTTCGTGTCGTGTAATTCGGTCTGTCATCATACTCGTGATAAACAAATCGGACTCCCGCTGCGCGGTCGTCCGATTTTGTTACCACTTGTATGATTACAGACCGAATTAGACTCCACTCAGTCCTATCACCATTACATATCAGCTTACATCTCCCAGAACGCGCCCCTCGACTCATTTCCTCATTTCCTAACTTTTTTTTCTTCACTGAAAAATAACACTGGTTTTGGAGACAGTTTTACAATATCTACAAAAACGATCTGTTTATTCACAATTTTCAGTTCCATTACAAAACATCTTGTTAACCGTAATTATTTCTAGATCACGGCCACTTGTCGTAGCAATATCAAAACGTAAAAGATACACTGATTAATCTGGGGCTGCTTTTTGTGGCACTGAATTAGCCGTATTCCCTTCGTGTAATTTGTCACTTAACTCTAGTAAAAAAACTCGTAAAGTTAGGAGATTTTGAATGCACTTGAAAAACTTATTTGAGTTGGTGTAACGCACATTCAGTTGCAGAATGGAACCATCAAAACTCTTTCCGAGTTCGATGGTACAGTCAGTATTGTTTTCTATCGTTAAGTCTCGTGGTATACGGTCGGACAAGCTAACACAATCCAAATGCAACCCAAGAGACATCGATCGTTCCAGGTTTGGTCGTCGGGTTTGCTCAAAGGAACGTTGAGCTTGTCGTAACAATACGACCTCAGCGTAAAAGGCGTTAGTTTCAAACGATGAATTCCTAAAGGAGCGTTATCTCTACCTAATACGACTACCTATCAACAAAGTATCACTAGTTGAAGAGAGCGCCTTGAATGCTCGGAGAATTTCTAAGCTGTGAAAATCCCTGCTGTTCATCTTCTGCATCCTCGTCTCCATCTCCGCTTTCCTCGTCTACACTTTCCCCGGTATTGTCTTCGTCTCCACTGTTGCCGCTGTCGTCTTCGTCTCCGCTATCACCGCTGTCCTCAGCTCCACTCTCTCCACTTGACTGATCCTCGCTTTGTTCTTCTTCGATGGCGTCGCTACCGATGTCTCCAGACCCGCTGTCGCCACTGTCGTCTCCACTGTCTGCGCTTCCACTTTGGTCATTTTCATTTTCTCTATTATCACCACTTCCCTCCATTTCTACGTTATTATCTTGTCTTGGGCTACTCTGCAAACTGTTTTGATGGCCCTCGTCTGCACTGCCAGCATTGTAGTCGTTATCATCAGCCTCCACGTATTCCTCTTCCACAGCTTGCTCAAAGTTAGGGTGGAATCTTTCAATCAATGGCATCACAGACCTTGGTTTGGGCGCTAAAATCAGATACAGATCGAAGTTAACGCAGAGCCAAGAATTAGAGCATTACTGCGAAAACTGTCCCAAAAAATGCAAGAGAGGTATATCATGCCGACCTAATTATATCTTTACACATTCTTTTAAAAATAATAACGTATATTTTGGGAGCTGAGGCTGAATGCTTCATTTCAACTGTTTCAATGACTTAAGTTTTGGCTTTGACTAGCTTTTTAACCGCTCAAAACAATGATAAACCATGGTAACAACTATCAACGTTTCAACGTATTGTTTACAAACAGTCTAAATGTTAGAAGGCTGGAGTACTGATTATATAGATAATTTGGTTTTATCAACTGGGTTGATAATGTGAATTGTCCACCGTAAAGAGATTCGGAAGCTGACGTTTCGAGCGTTAGCCCTTCGTCGGAGCGAATTGCGAATTGGATTCGCTCCGACGAAGGGCTAACGCTCGAAACGTCAGCTTCCGAATCTCTTTACGGTAGACAATTCACATTATCAACCCAGTTGATAAAACCAAATTATCTTGTAATACTCCCACCGACGCAGCACCACAGATTGTTTAGAAACTTGCCCCCTTTACTGATTATATACATTACCAAAACTTATCTCTCCTCTCTTAACGTAAGCCACTGTAGGGTTTGTATGGTGCGTCTCAACTGGTGCCGGCTTAGGCTGGCAGTACTGCTCATTCGTGCAGAAGACAGAATAGCATTGGTCTGCCATCATCATTGCCACGTGACACTGCTCCTGTGTGCAGCATCGCTTGATACACGACGTAATGTCCTTGACGCCTTTGTGGTGAGTCAGCTTACCAGAAACCATACCGGCTTGGAGTATTGTTTTGTTTCTTATCTCACCATCTAAACGACAAATTTCTTCCTTGTTTGTCTCAGTTCTCACAACTGGGGTTCCGTCTAAAAAGAAGCGGAATCAAAGGAAAGGAAGGATTAGATAACTAGGTGCGGACAGGCAACTATTTGATTCTAGTAACTGAAGGACCGAGGAGTGTAGCAAGGTTTAGTAATTGTATGAAATGAGTCAAATTAGACCGATCTAGTCTTACTAAAGATATTCCAGTCCATCAAGACCAACGCTGCCAGAAGTCTGACGACCATTAATTCCCTTGGACAATTGGAAAGACACAACCTGTCTCAATTATTCATATTCTAATTTGTTTATGATTTTTCTCTTCAATTTTGAATCATACTTCATATCACGCAATGTGATATAAATTGTTGAAATTAATAGAAACTTCTCATTCTCTGAATGAATGAAAGTGTCTCACTGTCGGTGAAAATTATATAACTCTTGCGTCCATTGTGAATACAGTAAGTGAACAAATGAAATTGCAAATTGAATAAGAACTATTACGATTCTCAACTAAAGAGAGACCAACCAATTGACTATATACAATTCGCGGCCGAAGAGTCGGTACAAACTTGAGCAAATCAAGTTAAGTTACAGAGTACGTACGCTGAGAATTTGCACAAGAGACAGCCAAAACCTAAATTCAAAGTAGAATTAGAAGACCCTCTTTGCACTTTGACATTCTGGAACTGAGTCACACAACAGTAAAACGTCCCGTCTATATTTCCCTTACCATCTCTGAGTCGGACGCCAAACTTCCGCTTAATGATATATTGAGTAGATCTGTCAAAATTGGTGACGTTATGCCGAGCGTCCTCATCAGGAATGGTCCGACAGCTCCTCTCACTGTAGCACTTCACCAAAAAGCACGTGCGACCAAACATGTAAGCCAAATCACAGGAAGGCTCCTCGCAGCACAGTCGGGTACATATTTGAGGGTTCGCCACTCGGCCCACGTCTGTGAAGAGCCCCGCGTCTTGCCCATCAAGTAGCTGAGACTTTGTGTAGCGTCTACTTTGAATGCACTGTAAGTGATGAGGGGACTGGCCCGAAGGAATTTTCACTGAATTTAAATGAAGATTAAAAAACGTTTATAGGCTAAATGTTCAATTTAAAAGGTTCGATTTTATTAAACCTAATAAGAAAATACTACATGCAGAAACAGTTATGTTTGCTTTTACAATTTAAAAACACATGTATTAGAAAAAGTATGAAAAATATCATATAATGAATGAATAACTTTCAAGTCTGCATGTGAAACCCAAGCGTGTGACCATTCTAATGAAAGCTACCGTTGAGTAGTACTTTCATGTGGTGCCGTTTATTATGCTGTACAAGCTTCTTTCATGTGTTTCATTTTTTGTTCTGCGGATGAAACTCTAGTCTGGCAAAGTAACTGACCAGTCATTTCCAGTTTTTTATTTTATTTTTATCACTCACCAACTTTCTTGTTCTTTTCGAATAGCCATGGCGCCACGAACGCCATTTTCTGTTTAAACGAATGGTCAATATTAGCCGCAGGGATAGCCTGGCATCTATCTTCTGAGTAGCACTTCACCAGATAGCAGCGATCAGATAGCATGAAGGCCAGGTCACAGGGCTGCACTTTGGCTTCACAGCAATATCTTAAAATGTAGATGTCAGTTAATAGCATCTTTCCTGTCTTATAGAATATTTTTTTCACAGTAGCCATATTGTTACCGCAAATATGTAACGGCGGGGCGGTAAATGTTCGTGTCCCAAGCCAATCCCGTGGAATTTGAACTCTTTTCTTATCTAAGCAATTTCTTTTTTCCCAATAAATTTGCATGGCTACTGGTCACCTGAGTGAAAGTTCTATAGGCATACTGAGATCGGACATTGTTGGTATCCAGGCCGATGGGTGGGGTGGGGAAGCGAAGCGCCTTTATTTTGGTCAATATTATAAAACTATTTGAAGTGTGGACGCCATAAGGCTTGAATTGCTGCTTTATGTGCAATATATAATGGATTGACCGTTGTACGTACCTGATGCAAGTCTTAATACTCTTTACTTTGCCGATATCAGTGAATTTTCCCGCTTTTAGTCCACCCATCAGTTTCACATTATACATGATCTCGTTGTGAGGACACTTGGCCTCCGGGTCAAAACTGTCTACGCTGTCATTCACCAAAGTTTTGGCTGGAAATAAAGTTCATAGTAAAAATAACTAAAATAGTCTTCCTCGTGCTAATCTTAGGCCTTTAAAAAGGTTATTGTTACCTGCTCCACGCAGCAAAGAACAAACAATAAGCAGGTCTTAGGATGGAGGACATCATCTTCTCGACTTTTTAGCTGGACCCAAACTACTTCGATAACGAATGTTAGTAAGTGCATAGAAACAATATAAACGGGGACTACGTTCAGCAATTCTGCAAGTCGGAATTCTTTTCCGAATATACCTGTAACACTAACAGAAAAATCATCCTTATGGACTTCTTAATGATGTAATAGTCTCTCGAAAGAAGCAACAGATTTTAGTACAAGGAAGCGCACGAATACGAGAACGATTTTTCGATTCTAGTTTGCAGGCTTCATTTTATCACGTCACATATTCATCTCATCCCATGAGCTCCCCTCTCTCCCTAAAACCAACACGAAGAGCGTTGGCTCAGAAAATGTTACTGGTTTGAAATTAGAAAATCGTACTCGCACTCAATCTAGAACTCGTAGTCCAATCATATGGTCCCTATTAATTAACTACCCTAAACTACAGATAATAAGTCCTGGGCTTATACAACTTCTTAAGGGCCTTTAGATGGGCTTATAAACGGAGGGGCTTATATCTGAAGAGGTTTATAACCGGAATAAAAAAAAAACCGTTTCGACACGAGCTATAGCTGTGTTGATCGAAATAGGTTTTTTTCATCTATTGGTTTGTAATTAAGCTTTAAAGCATCACAATAAAAAAAAATTCAGAACAAGGGAAGCCTATTATCAGGAGGAGCTTATAGCCGGGTGTATAATTTTTTTGGTTTACAACTAGATGAGCCAATAACCGGGGGGGATATATAAGCGGCAGTTTACGCTATGTTAGACCAATCCAAACGCCGATTACACTCACTCAGTTCTCTTGTTCCTTTAGTTGTCATATGTGCTATCTGCATGTCAATATCATCATCATCTGCGGGAATCGTCTCACAAGTAGAATCATTTAAACAACGCACGCTAAAACACTTTGGCCCGTGCATCATGGCCACGTCACAGTTTTTAGTATTACAGCACATGTGCATGCACTCCTGCATGTTCTTCACGGGTCCCCGGTCGTGGAAAATGCCCGCAAATTGCCCTCCTCTTAGAGTCACGTTGTACTCGATGTCTTCCTGTCCACAGCTGTACTCTTCAAGAATGGTGTGGCCTAAAACGGCTGAGAAACACAAATGTGGAAAGAATCAGCCAGGGATAATTTATCACCCAACTATCTTCCTCATTCGGGATAATATCTATCCTGGATATCAGTTCCAAACAGGTTACTCACTTGGAAAAAAAGATTATTAAAACAGAAGAACAATGCTGAGGAGATTCTCACCATAGATTTAAAAACAAGGTAACGTCAAGTCCATCCAATAAGCCATTTCCGATTTGTGTCAAAACGAATCTTTAACCATTCATATGGAAATGTGTTTCCCTACAGGTTCATTTTCATGCAAATCAAACTTTATTTTCGTACGAAAGGTTTTGCACGTGGACTCGTTTTGAAACAGAGACACAAGGTAACTCGGAAATGGCAAATCAGTTAAATGAATAACAACGATAAAACTCCTCAGCAAGCATGAAACATGATTATGGCTGAGGTTAAGTTCCTCTACAGTGCACTCATCGCATATTTCACCTGACCAAAGATACTGAATAATACTTTGCTCTTGGGTAGATTTTTTTAAATCAGTTTGTTACCAATGTTTTTGTCAGAGCAGAGGTCAGAAGTCTAAATGTCGAAGACAAATACCATAATGAAAAGGCGACGTCTGTGTCAAGTGAGTGGCGGCCAATGCAGCTGAAGCTTCTACCGGTTTTAATTTGCAGCATGAAACGACTGGGAGTATTTCTACTCGCTCCTGGATAAAATGCTAGTCCATCACAGGGTCTACTCGCCGGTACCCATTTATACACCCAGATGGAGTGAGCCACTGTAAGAGTAAAGTGTCTTGCCCAAGAACACAACGCAATGTCCCCTGCCAGGGCGAGAACCCGGACCGCTCGATCCGGAGTCCAACGCACCAATCATGAGACCACCGCACCTCCACAGATACCATATAGAATATATAAAATGTGGAATGAGGAGCTCTTAAGTTCTATTTGTAGGTCTGGGTTTTAGTCTCTAATAAGAAGAGCAAACCGAGAAATATTTTTCCCTTATTGTTATGATTATAAACTTTCCAGCTTTTTCTAAACATTGGCCCTGAAGAACTAAAACAGAGTAGGGTCGAGTCACTCGATAACCGACGAAGTCAATGTTGTTTTCGTGGTTAAGCTTCACTAAGCATATGACACTATTTGCAGCTGGTGGTTGAATTAAAATGATCGTTGTGTTACGGTCCTGTTGGATTTTAAGAGTTATTTCTAAAAAGCATTAGCGTTATTTTAACTGCTAATAGGCCGCTTGATGCGTTTAAAGCACAAATCACTTATTTTGTAAACGGTGAATGCTTGATTCCTCAAGATGGGGTGAAATTAAAAGAGAAACTCGACTTACCTGTTACGAAAGTTACAAAGATGGCCGAAGTCACCAGCCATGTATCATTTCGTCTTCTTCTCCGAGAACGGCAGAGGGATTTAAACATGTCTACTTAAGTCGCCGTGTAAAGTTCAATGAAATGTGATATAACGCGCGCCAAACTAAATATTAGAGGAATTGTTTTGGCCGAGAGAGCCAGTGACAGAGAAAATCAATGTTGTTTGATGACCTCACAGGGCAGAAACGCAACCTGTCATTTTCATTGAAGTGAACCAACCAGGTGGCGAGTTTTGTCGGTCGCGATCATAACCTCACTTTTAATACAACACAGAGTTAAGATTAAGTTAGCTGATAGTTTTTATGTCAGCAGAACGAATAAGCTATTTATTTTTCACATATTTTCCTTCATCTCTCCTGTTAATAACTTCTTATTAACCGAGAGTGAATCGCTCGGGTCAATACGGCAAGGTCTCTGTCCGAGATTTCCCCGTAAAGGCCGAACGTTCGAGGTTAATAAGTTGTTTATTATATGGCTTTTTGCTTGGCTTTTGCAGGCCCGTAATCGGCCCGTGGACATTACGGGAGAATAATGCCCTAGTATTAGCCAATCAGAGCACGCGTTAGATCGGCTACAAACCCAAGTCATATAATAATGTTCCTTAATGCCGTTGGCCGTCGTCCATTTTGTCAATTCGTTTTGTTGTGGGTTTCTTTTTTCGGTAGTTCAACTAAACTGAACGTTTATCGAGTACTTAATTGACAGAGAATGCGACGAGTTTACATTTTACCACTACTTTCCAAAACTTAGAGTTTGATGGGTCATTATAACCACTCTATATCAAATGATGCCAAAATCATGACATTGAATAACAACCATTGGTGAACAAGTCGCTGTCAATTTTGTGGCTCAATAGGTTCCATAGCAGCAATATGACCTGCTAAAAACACCCTTAATTTTAGCTTTAAGTGCTTATAACTCAAAAACGAGCTCGGTAACACCCTTCTTTTTATCAAATTGTAATCAGCAGGAAAAGATGCAACGGTTTGCAAAGTTTAAAAAATTCTGCGATGGGGGTCCAGAGCCAAGTTAAATTTTCGGGCCGAGAAGGAACTGGCTGAGAGTTAAGTGGCGCGACCATAATCATTGCATGTCCAATCATACATCTCTAAAGCTATTGCAAAATCTTGGTGTTAAAACGAAAAATTCAGATTTAATTCGATATAATTATATTCTAGCTAGTTCAAAGTGATACGACTCTAGGTCTTAGTTATTTCGCAGGCCGAGTGCTGCGTTGAAAAGGTAATTGAACAAGGACGTTTCTTTTGTGTCGCATCCCAGAAGAGATACCAAAGGTTTTAGAGTTGCACGCCAAGAGATTTCGTGACGTTTGTTTTTGCAGGGTAATTATCAATACTATTTTGAGTTACAACTTTCTTCAAATACTCCTTGCAGTAGTTATTTATTTGTGTGTTTTCTTCATTTCTTTGTTGGATTATTTGCTACAGTATACAAGTGAATATATGAAATTTCATATATTTAAACTGCGGAAATGATAGGAAGATATGATTGATCATCTCAGTTATGCACACAACTTAAGCAGTTGTGAAATTAAAGCCTGAAAAAATTAAAATTCAGGCCTGAACGGGATTCGAACCCATAACCTCTGCGATACCGGTGCAGTGCTCTACCAACTGAGCTGTCAAGCAATCTGGAAGCTGGCCACTTAGTGAGTTCGTAATATACCCGTATACAAGTGAAGTATACAAGTGAATATATGAAATTTCATATGAATGATACAGAGATATAATCACTCTTATCTTCGTATTTGCTGTAGTGCTTCATAGAAACCCTTGGAATAAATAAGAGCACATATGTTAATAATTTAACAGCGTGTGAGAATTGGCTTTGGATTCTTGGCAAACGTTCATAATATAAGAGCACGTACACAATAGTGACGTCACAAAAGGTGAATAACGCGAGTGGTCTAAGGTATACTTTAGATCTAGTTAGACGAGACTAAACTTTTTCTTTCGATCAACTGATCTATTTACATGTATACTATACATGTATTCCTTCGGCAAAGGTTTAGCTTCACCTGCCATGATTAGCTTGCTGATGTCTCAAATTAGCCCTCTACACTTACCAGTTTCAGTCAGTCTGTTAATCTTAATCATTTTCTTTGTGTGCAGAGAGTACAGAAAAGAATGTTTCTAAGTTAAAAATACTTTTAATTGAAATGCAAAAACACCCAAACGAGTAAAAAATATGAGTTTGGCCTCCGAGTCGCACGCTCACGGCAGCTCGCTTGTTTTTGTTTTGCGTTCTTCCTCATAGATTTCGAGCAAACAGAGAGACTGTTTGCATACTACAACAGTGCAAATAAAGCTGGTGCGTTCAAATTTCTCCGACGTAATATAGACGGAACCTCAGGAGATATATCATAATATGCATTTTTGGTTTCCTGCTTTTAGGTAAATGGTTCTTGCAACATTTAGACGTGACATTTGTTGCCTCGATGGAGGAAACGCACGCAATAAATGCACATGCGTGCATTTCCGGCCAATGTCATTAGCAGACATGCACTTTGTGAACTTTGTATGTTAAATAACTGGCTTATTCAAAAGATTAATGTCAATTTGCAATTTGCTTTCTCTTAAGCTGTCTGCTTTCACGAAGCAGTGTGTAAATAGTTCAATTAAACCTTTCGCTGTTGCAATTATTCGGACGCGACTTAAGTAATAAATACCTTTTTCGTAGATACGGTAACTTATTCATTTTTCATTTTAAACTGTTTTATCCTAAAAATTGATTAGCGAAAGAAAGATTCCATGTCACCTTTCACACAGATGCATTCCCTCAATTCGGTCACGTTAAGCCACTTACAACATGTCATCTGATGTATTCTTTTGTAGATGAAAAAATGAAATATAGATCGTTTTCACGTGACGTCACCTCTTTCTAAAATCCAAAACTAAAGAGCCATCATAGTTTTTATCCTCATGAGGTATAAGAGACGATATATTATATCTGTTTACAATTTTACAGCTCCATAGCGTGCTTCGTTTGGAAATCAGAGCATTTTGAGTTTTAGAGTTATGGCGGTGCGTGACATAAAGCTACGATCGTATTTGTCGAAAAAGATTTACCTATCTCATGATTTGTAGCCTTTTTAGAAGTTAGAGCATTGGGAAAGTGCTCATGTAAATGCTTGTTTGTTAAGTACAGATAGTCAGTCGCCTACATAGCGAATGTAACTTCCAGCTGTTTACACTATTTTCCGGCCGTCATGTTGGTGCACATCTGATGTGAAACAACATGGCGTTTCCATACTGAGCTCAGTAAATTTCTGCGAAACATTTCGACGAATATCTGCGGTTTCGGACAACGCACAGACCTAAAACTTGGAGAAGTGTCTTATTTATTTAGTTCCAATAAGATCACAATTTTTTGACTTTATCCACTGAATGGTTTTCGATTTATTTTTTTTTTATTGCGTGACAGTCAAAACGATCTATAACAGAAGGAAACAAAACAAAATTAAAAAACACAGCGTAGTGTGATTGAGTTAGAGCACATTCAAGCAATAGCCCAGTTTCGATATATTCAAATTCAGCTTGATATTGAGGTCTAGAGGACACAAACAAAAGAAATCTGATAAATATGGTCATTTAATTTCCTTTGCTGCCAAGCTGAATTATAAAATATCGCAAGTTGTCTATAAGCTTGGACGCAGCTGTGTTTTTTACAAGTTAATTGGATATGATCCATCGATGTTGCACTACATCGTTCTTGTTAACGTCTTATAAGATTCCATCCTCTTCATGCTTTTCGTCTCTTTAGTTAATGCCAGCTGTTTCATAATTTTATTTGTTACGTTTTT
>OZ026604.1:29229117-29261617 GCA_964020085.1 Micromussa lordhowensis | reverse complement strand
CATCCAGGGAGGAGTAGAAATACTCCTAGTCGCTTCATGCTACTGAAACCGAGATAAGCTCCGGCCTGATGAGTCGCTTGGCTCATATGCAGACTTAAACTACCTAAAGTCTGCGTCGGGCCCGGTGGTCCATACAGCCGAGCTCACCTGGGTTCCGATTTCGGTACCACTGAGCGACTTGGAGTGTTAAACGCCTAATTG
This sequence comes from Micromussa lordhowensis, assembly GCA_964020085.1. Taxonomy (NCBI): domain Eukaryota; kingdom Metazoa; phylum Cnidaria; class Anthozoa; order Scleractinia; family Lobophylliidae; genus Micromussa; species Micromussa lordhowensis. The sequence goes on along the minus strand of OZ026604.1, from coordinate 29,261,416 downwards.
GAGACAGGCACTGTGTCTTCCCCAAGAACACAACACAATGACGCGAGCCAAGGCTGGAGTCCAGAGAGTCCGATACGAGTCCAGCGCACTTACCACTAGGCCACGGCGCGAGTCTGTTTCTGAATGGTACACTGTTATGGTCAAGTGAATATCTGATAAGAACCTGCACACACAGAGCTGCAAATTAAGCTATTGTTTAGGGGTATACCCAGTACATGTAAGGAATAAGGTATTTGAGAAGGTTTTTCTGTTTTCATTTTGGATGTTCTTCAAACCAATCTGTGACATCCTGCATGTCTGTTGTGGTGATTTATGACTTACCTATAACAACACCTTTCAATTGGTATATTACTTCTGGTCTTTGTGTCTACAGTTACTGTTTGAGAAAATACAGTATTCCTACCGGGGCTTAAAGGGTTAAGAGAGGTTAAGCGGAATTCCCTTACCCCCACCCCGAGACTGGAAGAAACTCTCCTTTCGTTAAGCATTAATTCTTACCGTATCTGTTCAATATGATGTTCCCCTTTTGGTTGCATTTTTGTCATTTCCCAGATAACTCGCACGAGTACCAACAAGTTTATCTAAAGATAAAGTCAAAATATTTCACAAGAAATAGAAGAATATGTGGTATATAACGCCTGTTTAGTTTTAGAATTTTATTTCAGTTCTTTCCTTTCTTTACAAGGAACCAAATTAAATGAGCAAGCACACAGTAACAAATACAGTAAGCTGAAAATTTTTGATCCAGCAATAGAACAATTTCCATGCAACGTGAAGATGGTCTTTAATTTAGCATTCAATAACTGATTACCATATCACAATAATATTATAATACAGGGTGTATATATATACTCGGCGTTAGTATCACTTACAACTTCGATCATCACCAGAAATGCAACAAATATCCAGATAACTTCGCTGTCTGGAGACATCCAGCAGCTTACATCAAGAACGAAACCAAAATGAAACAAAACAAAAAATAACATCATATATTACAAAAGCAGCTTGAAAACAGAACTTTCTCGATATATAACGTAATCAAAAGAATTAAAGGAGGAGACGAAGATGAAAAAAGAAAAACAAAAGACAATGGGGATCTTACTATTCGTCACTGACGAAACTCTGGATGCCACCTTTTGCGGCAGAAATGCTCAGCGAAACGGCAACCATGACAGCAGGGAAACCTGCGGTGTTAAACGGGAAATAACAAGCAGAAGTATTATGTGTAATATATCAAAAACTCGTGCTTTGTGTTTCATCAGGGGTTCCAAGCACCGGGGTGTTTGGAACCCCTGATAAAACACAAAGCACGAGTTGCCGACTATTATTGTTTATTATTGCTGTTTCATTTTGTTAATTAAACAATAGCTATAGAATGTGATAAAAATGTGCCGTTTGGGAGTTAGCAAACATATATAGTGTTTATCAAATTCAGTTTCCTGCGCGAGATGGATGAGTCAAAATCCAAAAATGTTGATATTGTGTCCAAATCTTTCCAGTTTTTTTATTGGGTACCAAAACACGTGCACGTGATGAGGTGTACATTGATTTGTAGTAGACTTGATGAATTATTAATGAGTTTGAGAAGGTTTGTTTCTAGCACATGATTCATTGTGAGTTAGTGGGTATAGTACCATTAGCAATATGAGGAGAAACTGATGCTTACCTAAGAAATTGAACCTACCCCATGACATGACGTAATATATTGCCATGTTGTTGTTGATGTTGTAAACTTTGACAACATACAAGTAAAGGTAGATTCCCTCGACGAGCATCCAACAGAAAGCTGCCATCAGAAAATACTGCATAAGGGAAGCTACTGCAACACAGACAACCTGTGTAGCAACGAGAACATTAGTTCAAAATTGATCCCTTTCTTTAAGGCAGGGAGGTACCTCCATATCATTAACATTCATTTCTCCATCAGATAAACTTTCATTCGTCCCATATATTAGCCAAACGACTATCGATAGCTACAACTGCTTAAACAAACATTTTAGCAAATTTAGCCATTCCTCAACCTTGATATGTGTGAGTGGTCGGGTTCTATCAATGACCATTGGCGAAGAGCTTTAATTTACTACAATCCAGAATCCAAATGGTATTCTGGCAACCTCTCTCCAGCAAATTGATCCACTTGTACTTGTATGCTAGCTACAAAGGTCAAAAGATCCTGAAAGATTAAAGGAAGTTTCTTACCGGGTTTTCGGTAGCATTGATGCCGCCAAGAAATATTACTTGTGCTGCTCCAAGGGACCCAGCAAGACAAATTCTTATTTGATGGAGAGGCTGATGAACATCACTGATTAAATAGCAACAGACAAAGCAAAAAAGTAACATTGAATATTACAAAAATGGTAGCTGACTGCTGAACAGACTATGTAAAATAAATGATATTATTTTGTTTGACTGAAATATAACCCAATATAACAAATGGTATTTTAAAGCAGGATATTTCCAGAGAGGTCTTGATAGATTTTGCCATAAAAAAGTCTTGTTTACACAACGTCATCCCAACATTCTAGAGCAATTCCGTAGAAAATTGGATGGAGGGCGCCTTTGCTGAACGTGGGATTTTGAACATTTACTCAATTAAATCTTTAATATGTTGCGTTTACACATCCTGACATGGCAGTTTCTGGGCAGCCAATAATGCTGTACGTTTTATAGCCAGTCTACATCCTAAAAGAGTTCTTTGCTATGTATTTCTAACTACTCACGCGAGACGAGAATTCGCGGCTATCGTGAGAATTAATCCCGCGATGGAGAGAGATAATCCCACGTAAGTGAGAATCGTCAATATGTTCTCATCTGTCTTTGTGATCTGCCAATTTAAAAACAGGTGTATGTCAGAAAGGCAATAATTAAGACTGAGAATGATTTAAAAGTTATATTACTCTTACTCTCTCTCCCTACTTAAAATCGCTTTAATATTGCACGAATAAATTATATTGAGATTATATTGGGGTTGCTCCTAGGGCAAAGACTGTCTGTAGTTAGGCCGCTACAAAAGACTATTGAATCTGCATCAGCTTGGATTTGGATAAGCCGTGACAGGACTACATGATAATGGTTTTTTTTAATGGATTCCAGCTAAGAAAGGGGGCTGCCAAACAGAGTTTCTCTTCATGATATATTTTTTCTTATACTGAACATTCGTAACCATTACCCCTGGGTTTTCACCATAGTCGACCAAAACAGCGAAGTGAGTGAAATGATTACAGCTGCATTGTGTTTGTCCTGGGCTGCTCTTCGATCTCACAATATGGCATCCTTCTCCTGACCACCCGTCTGGACTGAAAAAAATGACTCAAAATGGCGTCTGAAGCAGAAAGGTTTAATTTATCTATAATGATATCTTGATCGAGGGGGTGCAAATTAGAGGAAATACAGCACTTGGGAAGTGAGTTTATTTCATACTAGGAAAATAATAAATCTACTACTACAACAATATATAATATAATAATACAACAACAAAATTATGAAACTCATAGTAATATTTTCACTGATACTAGAAATGAATGATTACTGATGTGGCCTGACGTGGCTTGAGCACATACATACGTACATGTACTTTATTTAACCTCGAATTTAGAGTAGCTAATGAGCTAGTATCTTCGAGTTACAAGTATAATTCTAAATACTACTAAAATGTAAAATTATAACATTCAAAAATTTAACTATGAAACAGAGTCACACTGTAGACTCTTGCGCTTGAAATCGGGAAAGTCAGACGTTCTAAAAGAATCCGGAAGAGAGTTCCATAGTTTTGAAAGCCATGTATGAAAAGGAGTGAAGAGCGAATAGAGTGAGTGAATAGAACTCTACAACCCTTCATTTTATCTCTATAGACATTAAACTACGAGAAAACTCAAATCTGCTTACATTCGTATTAAAAAAGGACACTAACTTGGAGCATACCTTTTTTCGCTGTAGCCGCTCCGAAACGTACACAATCTCTCACCGTCAGCAACCTGAAAATATATTTCTTCACTTTTAGAATAAACTAACCCAGGAAATTATAACAGCAACACATAGGTAGTGCAATTGCTCTCATACGTTAATCATTGGACAGAACAAGGTAGATCTTTAATTAAAGTTTGCTCCTTTCTAGTTACCTCCAGGTTTCTGAAATTTAAAACGACATTCTGCTGTAGTCGTTTCGGTTTTGGATCCATCGTAGCTGCCATTATCTTGGTGATGAGTTTCCTAAAATATTACAAATAAGCGAATAAACCTCATCGAATAGGACAGTTCTGAAAACTTTTCAATCTACTTTCACAGTCTCAAATCTTAAAATAAATTACGTATACAATATTTAGAGAGGAAGTCACATCAGCCTTAGCTGATTTTCACGCGGGTGCTCTATCCTGGTTGAATTGGAATTTGGAGTGTTTATTTTTGTGGAGGGAGGAAAACTGGAGAACCCGGAGAAAAACCCTCGAAGCAAGACCAGAACCAACAACAAGCTCAACCCACATATGGCACTGGGTTGGAATCGAAGCCAAGCCACATTGGTGGGAGGCGAGCGCTCTCACTACTGCGCCATTCCTGCTCCCCAAATCTAGCATATCGCTGAGTTAAAACTAAAAAAAAAGCAACAACAACAATAGGTTTGCATTATGTTTGTTGTTTTCTATTCATGCGGGGTAATGCCCTTAATGAGATATTTTGTACTTGTCATTGTTATATGGACTCAAGGTGGGTGGCTGTTTTTTATATATTTTTAGGTTAAAGTAGTATTTCGATACCGATGAGTCTAGCTTAGCTTGTTTTGAGACGGGGAGTTTCTCAAGCTATTGAAGGTGTCATCGATTTCAAAGACCGGCAAAGAGCAGCAAGGTAGATCTCTATTGAGCTTCAAGCGGTGTCGGCATGTGTGGAATAGGAAGAAAGATCTCAGCTATAGTAAGCTGAAACCAATTGTACCAGTCAGGCCAAAGCTGAAGGGAAACTGTTGCTGCTGATCATGAAGTTGAGAAAGTGGATAAAATGATGGAAGAAGCACTCTAAATGTACCGGGGTCGCATCCAGTTGGAAAGGCTGAAGTTGGACTAGAATTAGATATCTATATTTATTTAAGACTGGATCATTGGATAATGCAATTTGAGAGTTTTCATTGGCTTTGCCATCATGGGCAATAAGCCATTATACCATGTTCTACGAATATGGTAAGCGCACGCGTGATTTTTTTGAGGCGTTTGTAAGTGAGTGACTATAACCCCCAAAAATGTTTTTCGCTCCGTGAAATCTTTGTATGGAATTAGGAAAAAGGCCGCAAAAATTTTTTGCAATTGGTAAAAACCCGAATTTTTTATGAATTTTTACGACCGAGCAGCAGAATCGCTTAAAGAAATCTGAGTATAGCGCAAATTGTGACGTCATTCCAGGCCATTAATCGCCTTCTTGTTTTGGACAGTCTTTGCTTCGATTGCAAGAAAGAAAATGCCGGATAAATGCGTTGTTTTCAGATGCAACAACAGGCCAAACAAGGAAAAGGACATGCCCCTTCATCCAATTCCTTTTGACGGGACTGATGACAACAAAAAGCGCAAAAGAAGAAAGAAGTGGGTCGACTTCGTAAAATTAAAGCGTGCTCGTTGGGAACCCACGAAATATTCGGCGGTGTGTTCGAAACACTTCCTGGATGAAGATTACTCGGTGATGTTTTCTGATTTGGCTAAGATTGATTTTCAGAGAAGGCCGTGGAAGGATGGTATTGGGATTTGTCTTCCCAACGATCCGCGTACCTTGTATTTCGATGGAAAGTAATCCAACTGAAAGCAAGCGAAGCGCGAGGAAGGTGACAACAAAATATGCATTCGTGTGTTATGAGTAGTTTTCGATCGTGCTTCATTTGCATTTCGTCGTAAACATGTTTCTTTCACTTACTTTGCATTTGTAACCGTCACCTGGCTGTCAATAGGGACCTTTAGCAACGACGACGGCGACGCCAAGGACGGCGCCTAGAAAAAAATGAATTTATATTTTACCGTCGAATTTCGCACATGCCTAGATCTGTTCAGTACGTCTATCGGTCTCAGAACTTGCTCAAGCTTAATATGCAATGCCACCGTACAATTCAAAAAGAGAATACGAAAAATAAGCCGCCGTCGCTGACGTTCTCCAAAATACCCAGAACTTGGTCATTTCACGTTGTCGTTTTACAGAGGACGGCTAAGAAATGTACCAAGAATTATAACGCACGTGCACAGCTATTGTTCTGTTCATTAAACCTTTTGTTTTGTGGCGTTCTCGTTGCCGTTGCCGTCGTGGTGTGCTTAAGGTCCCTAATAGCGCATTCCCCTAAACCAATATACTACGTTTCCCTTCCTTCAGAGAAAGAAAGACGCTTTGGAAAGTCCGGAAATTTGTGTACACAACGCTCAAAGCTCGCAAGTCGAACCTGTGGCGAACGTCGTAGAAAAAGCAGGGAGCAGGCCTCTTTTTTTCAACCCCTGTACTGATCGCTACAGAAGCAAGACTGCAAGCAGCAGACCTGGTTCATGAATCGGAGCCACTTGATGCGTAGGCATCTTCTGGTTCATCATCATCTGAGTTGTCTTTTGGTTCGCTCGCGTTTGATGAGACCTCGAGTTCTAAGTCGTACTCTACCTCCGTTTCTGCGGCCTCGGAATTCCGAGCTTGAGTCAAAGCTAGCATCGCTGGACGACATTATCAATAGATGTGACTATTACGTATTTTTTGAGTTGAATAAACGTTCTTTCAACAAAATACTGAACGCTGAAAACACCAAACCCGTAATGTAAGGACAAGAACCGAAGCGATACGAGCAAAGGCCTGGAATTACGGCACCAGTCCCATTCGCTTTGCTCGGTCGTGCTACAAAGAACGCTCACTTTAAAAATTCATAAAAAAATTCGGGTTTTTGCGGCATTTTTCCTAATTCCATGCAAAGATTTCACGATGCAAAAAAAACATTTTTGGGGGTTATAGGCACTTTAAGTTTAGTTTGCTCTGTTTTTGGGGCGTTTTTAATAAAACAATTATTCCACTTGCCCTTGTTGGATGTGAGATGATTATAGCCAACTCGGCGCTATGCGCCTCGTTGCCTATCTACCATCTCATATCCAACGCGCGCTTGTGGAATAATTGTTAAATAATATATCTCTTTATAATCCATCAAATATTTTCGCTCGCACTCGATTGGCCCAGACGCGTCGCGTGACTGAATATACCCCAGCTAAAACTGAAGAATATCTGAGTGATATTCCCCAATTTTGAAAAAGTCTCAGGCTTACGTTAAAATTAATGTGAGGATGGCAGAATGATCTGTTTTCGTAATAGATGAAATAGTTTATATTAGCTGATAGTTGATAGTCTCAACTATTAGTTGTTAGTATAATTACTCAGGTGATTATAGAAATCCTTGCGCTCTCATTGGCCGAGAATGGCGTCATATTCCGCTATAATCACCTCCGCAGAGGTGATTATAGCGGGAGGACAAATTTTCAAAATAGCCGCCTCTCGCTTCGTCAATGTGTCTGAAGAGGAAATTAATTTATGAAAGAAAATGCCATTCCGAGGAATACCAAACACGCCACAAAGTTCGAAATGACATTCTTCAAAGGTTAAGATGTGAAAATTGTGCTAAACGTAACTAAGAAACCATTTGAATTCCCGTGAAAATTTTGCTTATGTCGTCATGCATGAATACATCAATGGTTTCACAACAAATCTTGAGTACTGCAATGACCTGTATCGTTGTCGATAAGAATACAGACCACGCTTAACCACATTCGATTTGTTTTTTACCACAATATTAAAGATAACGAAAGAAATCTTTGTTAAAATTTGTTGACAATTGAAAACACCGAATTGAAAGTGCACGCGCTGCATTATGCAAATGAGCTACTTGTACGCGTCAGACCTTCCTTTCAAAAACTTTTGCAAACTCGCTCGCAGAAGCAATAAGAAAACATTGTTTGGGAAAAGAGAAATGAAGCGTACCCATTGTCGATAAGAGTACAGACCACGATAAACCACATTTTGATTTGTTTTTACCCGGTATGAACGTCAAAGAAAATATTTTTTTCTTCAGAGCGCAAGTTCAAAAATGCGTTGCGTGACACATTGATGCAAACTTTTATCAAAAATGGCAAATTGTGGTAAAAGTTAATATTTCATTGTTTAGGTATTTCTATAATCACCTGAGTAATTATATTCACCAATATTCACTTCGCCTTCGGCGAATAATTGTTCAATAGTTTTCAGTGGAAAATTGTTCAAATGGGAGCCTGGCAAAAGTTGCAAAATTCCATACAAATCCTTATAATTTTTGTGACTTGTCTACCCAATACATACAAACTTTCTATTGTAGGTGATATTTGAAGAGCTACCATTTTGCCATTTTCCTCGTCTAAATACTTCTATTCTTGGTAAAAGACTCTTAAAGTTACTTGATCTTTCATTGTAATATCTTATTTTTTCAAAAAAAAACAAAAAACGGAAAACAACCAAACTCTTTCCAGTCCTAAAACGTTTCTGCAATTGCCTATTAGGGCGGTAATGACGCAATCTGATTGGTTGAACTTACTTAGTCGTGTAATAATAAAAACCGAATCGAATGTGGATGATAAGCACAAAAAGTTAAAGAATCTGGAAATAGACAAGCTACTCAGTGGGGTGGGACAGTAGCAAGGATGCTGTAACAAATGATCGAGTTTTAGTCATTGCCAAAGATAAAATATTATTTACCCGTCGTGTTCAGTCCACAAACGTCTAATGAACGTATGATAAAACAGATATAACAATTGTTGCCTCTGATAGTATTAATGGTATTTATGATTGGCGTTTGTATACTTGCCTATTGTTCTTAAATGAATTGCTACTCGCCAGAGACTGAGGTCTAAGGACTTCATGAAGATTTTTGTAGACGATTGCCACCAGCAGTGAACCTATTTTCAAATAAACAGAAAAATGAAATATAAAAACATAACATCGTCGTCATTGGATTCCGTTATTCCCTGCTAGCAGAGGTCTCGCATGACGTGAACGACGGGAGAGAGACCTCTGCCGGCTTCCGACGAGTTATCTATCCCGCATGCGCTCGCGTTTCCTTAACAACCAGTGACGTTTTTGTCACGTGCGACACAACCCAGATAACCGGCTTTAGAATAATTTGCGTGTTTCCAATTAAAGTTTCCGGGCTCACGTAGACAATTTCAATGCCTTCTAAGGACGGCAACTCGGAACCTTCAATCTTGGTAGCCTTTATCCCCAGCTTCTCACAAGATGACAACTGGTCCTTGATAAGGGCATTCAACGGAGAAACAACTAAAACAGGTTCTGTAGGGAAGAGATCCTTAGAAACCACAGACAACTCGGCGGCCACTCGTACTGCGAGTTGGAAGATCAACGATTTTCCGTAGCCCGTTGGGAGGCACGCAAACGTATCACGTCCTTTCAGAAAACCAAGTATGACTTGTCTTTGTAACGACGTTATCTCTTTAATATCTTGATCGCCAAGCGCTGAAAGGGACGACTTAATGGCTCGATCAAAGTGAGCAATTTCGAAAGAAGATCTTGTGGAAGCCATGATCCACCGTGGGCTCTATAATTGTCAGCGAACAGTCTAACCAGGCACGCGCATTACACATTAAACGAAACCGGTTTTGAAAACCGGTAAGTTTCGACCAGAAATTTGGTCGGCGGCTTCATCAAACAACTCGTCGGAAGCCGGCAGAGGTCTCTCTCCCGTCGTTCACGTCATGCGAGACCTCTGCTAGCAGGGAAATTCCGTTAGTACCGAAGATCCAAACAATGTAGTTGCAAATAGTGTAGAGATATACCAAATTGGGCTATTGATCAAGTGTCAGGAGAAATTGACTTTATAGTGGCCAAGTTCTTTTCATGCGTGATAATGCCCATAAATACTCAGAAAAAATGTCTAGCAATTTTAACGGAACGAGTTTGTTCAATGAGCGATATTTTACAGCCTGTAATTCCTTGCAAAATACAGGTACAAAAGAACAAAATTAGTGCCAGAGAGTTGCCGTAGAAACCTGAGGAAAATATTATGCAAGGGGTGGGATTAACTGCCATGGAAAAACATGCCATAACGGAGGAGGAGAGGCCTAAGGAGAAGCATAAATACTCCTAGTCACTTTGTTCATGGGAGAGGGGTGAGGCATGGGTAAGGCTAGGGGAGCTGGGTGGGGGACGATTCTAAGTAAGGGCAACAGCTTTTTCTTTTATATAGACTGAGTACCGACCGACAAGAGAAGCTAAATAATGCGGTTTGTGAATACATATTAGGGAGCTTAAGCAAAGGCGTTTTTGAGCGACGTACGGCAACCGGAAATGACACGTTTTCTCTTTTTACTCGCCTTGGCGCTACCACATTTGTAAAACTGTGTGTTTTTACTCTTATAGAGATCATTTACTTAGAGCGCATCCACTGCGTAAAAATGAGAAACATCCGCTTCCGGTTGCCGTACGTGGCTCAAAAACGCCTTTGCTTAAGCTCCCTATAGTCTTTATCTCACGGTAGCGTTTTGCTAGGATTGATCGGCGTCCAAAACAATATTTATACAAACCGTTTTCTTGGAAATTGCTTGAGGGAATGTTGATGAAATTCTGTTTTTCTGATCCCTCGAGATAAAAATCGCTCGTATTTTGATTGAAAACTCTCTGAATATGCAGATCTGTGGATTCAAAAGAGAAGGGGTTAGATTGGTGAAAATACCACCCATGGAAAGCAACGCAAAAATATATCAGACTGGTCTATCCACCATTCCCTAGTGTAAAGTAGCCTGCGAAAACAGCCGTCCTTTTTCGCTCCCGGCCCGAGTGGCGTTTCGCGAAACGCCACTCGGGCCGGGAGCGAAGAAGGACGGCTGTTTTCGCAGGCTAAGTGTAAAGTAAAACAATATACAGAATTAAAACGTCTTTGAAGGTATCTTTTTTTTAATAGTAAGTATTTTTGTCGATAATTTGTTTACCAGTTTTCTCAAGCCATGAGCATTGTTTGCGTTACCAGAGAAAAACCCGTACTCTAAAAATGTGTTCCATATTGAAGTAATTAAAATTAAGCCTTTGACTTACCAAGTGCGCTGTAAACTTTGTTTAACAGAGGCTTTGATTCATTGAGGTGATATTTTCCGTATTTAATGACAAATTCTTCAAAAGCAACGGCAGTATTGAAAATATATCCTTTTTGTGGTTCCTGAAAAGATCCCGGTTTAATCTGTTCGATGGTTTTTTTAAACAAATCGTTAACATCCTAAATATGGAATAAAAAGATTTAGAGTTATTCTAATGTGATACAAAAAGGGGAACTAGTGAGACAATCTCAGATAGTGACTGATAGCTCTGGCACGGAAACCACACAGGTCTCAGAACCCCTGCCCGGTTCAGTTGTCCCGGTTTGAATATTCCCTTTGCGGAATATGAACGGAAAGAAAACTTGATGAGACATAATCTTAGCTGTTAGCAGTGGCTTGTTTAATATTTGTACAGTTTTTAAATTTAAGGTCCAAAAATGACTTTCAATTAAATTCAATAATACGTTGAAGCAGCAAACGTGAACTTTGTTTTCCTCGCGAAGGCATATAAAGTGAATCACTTGTTTTCTCAAAAACACACGCGAGATAGGCTTGTATTCCTTTTTCACTGCTGGAGATAACTGGAAGAAAGTTAAATATCTCATGAAGAAATGGAAAGATTATTCTCGTTTATAAACGAGAGCTAAATAATTTAATTACCAAAAAGTCACGGAATACCACTTTCTTATTCTGTTGCCACCTTTGTGGTTAACAATAACAGCATTCAAAATTAATACACCATGATAATGTTAATACAACTGAGATACGATTCACTGAGAGGTATTGAAGGTAAACAGCGCTAATTAGCCGAGATTATCTCCTACATCGGTGAACGCATCCCCTTTAAAGTTTGATTTAAATTTGGGATTCATTAGGTGCCACGGATTCTGCAGCAATATTTTTGCGCTTTATTAGTTTTATGTGTCAGAAATTTACAATTCCACTAACTCGGAAAAGTTGTTGTCTGTCCGGCATGGAGACAATTAAAGGAAGAAATTAACAAGCTTCTAAGAAGAAATAATGTGTTTCCCTTGTTTATTTGACCCTAACACACTCTATTGTAGTTTGATATTTGTTGAAACGACGTAGGGATAATTCCAAATTAAGACACAGTAGCGTTTTTTGCGCTTAGAAGGGACTAAGTGGCGCTACCTGAAAAATAACTGCCGTTCTCGGCCACATCACACGACACATAAGAAATTGCGTGGCTTTGGGGATGAAAATGGAATGCATAACCATAACAATGCTCGAACGCATGCGTCTTACAGGTCGGGTCCTACCACAAGGAAGAGCACTTAACGCTGATGTGTGCTCCTATGCATCTTCCATTTAAAGTATATTCGACACGAACGGTAACTAATCTGCGCATGCGTTTAGAGCAAATTGGTTTTGTGCTAAAGAGAATAGTACCACAAGGAGAGCAAGGGGTTTTCTGAAACAAATATATAGCTTTGATGATATAAATAAATTAAGATAGGTGTAACCTGTTTTACATAGTGCACACCGGTACCCTACCCACCCTACCCTCTTGCCGCAATGGTAATTAATTAATTGAAATTAATTATTAAAGTTTACACCTTAGTGCCTTACGACTTAGGTGAAATAGTGCCTTTGTGGCAGGCAGTCCCCGAAAACCCTCCCAATAGTGCATTCTGCACTAAAAAGTAAATAAGTAAATGTAAGGTAAATACAGAACAAAATCGCCACTACCTTCATGTCTATGAGCAACTTACAATGGTTCAAATTTTACCCTGCTTCTTTAGAATGGCGCTGGCCTAATGTATGCCTAGAAAAGCTGTTTCCTGTCTTTATAGTAACTTTTCCTAAATCTTTCTTATACGTGCCGGCTGACATATGATACTAAATGACCCCCACCCCCTATAGTGCCCTAGATATAGGCGTTATTCTTAATTGCAAAGACCGATTAAGTTATCATCAACTGAAAAGTTTATAATGAACGCCAACAGCACCTGTAACGAAGTCTCTTGCTGGAAATCTGTTTTATTCAAAGAATACATGAACTTTGCCATCTAGAATAAAAACAATTCAAGTAAAATTGGTAATATCTTTGGCTTTATCTATATGAATAGGACACCTTCTGTCAGTGGATCATAAACAACGTTAACATATATCCTAAAATTTTCCACTTTCACACATGCATTCACAAGGGAGATAAATATGGGTTTGAAAGCTAACTTCAAAGTAAGCTAACCATTAACGTAAGCTAAAATCCCACACTATTCTCAAATGGAAGATAAACATAATTAGAATGAATCAGTACAAATATATTTACGTACCAATTCCTCCGTTCGGGACATGATTCTTAATTCAATGCCTTCCTTTGAAACTGTTGATGATGATGATAATGTTGATACAGTGGCCGATGGTGCTAGTGATCCTGAGCACAAACGTGAAAGCGGTCCTGACCCTGACCCTAAGATTGAGCCTGTACCTGTACCTGTGCCTGTGCCTGTGCCTGTACCTGTTCCTGTGCCTGTGCCTGTGCCTGTGCCTGTGCCTGTGCCTGTGCCTGTGCCTGTGCCTGTGCCTGTGCCTGTGCCTGTGCCTGTGCCTGTGCCTGTGCCTGTGCCTGTACCTGTGCCTGTGCCTGTGCCTGTCCCTGTGCCTGTACCTGTTCCTGTGCCTGTTCCTGTGCCTGTGCCTGTGCCTGTGCCTGTGCCTGTGCCTGTGCCTGTGCCTGTGCCTGTTCCTGTTCCTGTGCCTGTGCCTGTTCCTGTTCCTGTGCCTGTGCCTGTGCCTGTGCCTGTGCCTGTGCCTGTGCCTGTGCCTGTGCCCGTGCCCGTGCCCGTGCCCGTGCCCGTGCCCGTGCCCGTGCCCGTGCCCGTGCCCGTGCCTGTTCCTGTGCCTGTGCCTGTGCCTGTGCCTGTGCATGTGCCTGTGCCTGTGCCTGTGCCTGTACCTGTGCCTGTGCCTGTGCCTGTGCCTGTACCAGTGCCTGTGCCTGTACCAGTGCCTGTGCCTGTTCCTGTGCCTGTGCCTGTGCCTGTGCCTGTGCCTGTGCCTGTGCCTGTGCCTGTGCCCGTGCCTGTGCCCGTGCCCGTGCCCGTGCCCGTGCCCGTGCCCGTGCCCGTGCCCGTGCCCGTGCCCGTGCCCGTGCCCGTGCCCGTGCCCGTGCCCGTGCCCGTGCCCGTGCCCGTGCCCGTGCCCGTGCCCGTGCCCGTGCCCGTGCCCGTGCCCGTGCCCGTGCCCGTGCCCGTGCCTGTGCCTGTGCCTGTGCCTGTGCCTGTGCCTGTGCCTGTGCCTGTGCCTGTGCCTGTGCCTGTGCCTGTTCCTGTGCCTGTGCCTGTGCCTGTGCCTGTGCCTGTGCCTGTGCCTGTGCCTGTGCCTGTGCCTGTGCCTGTGCCTGTGCCTGTGCCTGTGCCTGTGCCTGTGCCTGTGCCTGTGCCTGTGCCTGTGCCTGTGCCTGTGCCTGTTCCTGTGCCTGTGCCTGTGCCTGTGCCTGTGCCTGTGCCTGTGCCTGTGCCTGTGCCTGTGCCTGTGCCTGTGCCTGTGCCTGTGCCTGTGCCTGTGCCTGTGCCTGTGCCTGTGCCTGTGCCTGTGCCTGTGCCTGTGCCTGTGCCTGTGCCTGTGCCTGTGCCTGTGCCTGTGCCTGTGCCTGTGCCTGTGCCTGTGCCTGTGCCTGTGCCTGTGCCTGTGCCTGTGCCTGTGCCTGTGCCTGTGCCTGTGCCTGTGCCTGTGCCTGTGCCTGTGCCTGTGCCTGTTCCTGTGCCTGTGCCTGTGCCTGTGCCTGTGCCTGTGCCTGTGCCTGTGCCTGTGCCTGTTCCTGTGCCTGTGCCTGTGCCTGTGCCTGTGCCTGTGCCTGTGCCTGTTCCTGTGCCTGTGCCTGTGCCTGTTCCTGTTCCTGTGCCTGTGCCTGTGCCTGTGCCTGTGCCTGTGCCTGTGCCTGTGCCTGTTCCTGTGCCCATGCCTGTGCCTTCCTGTGCCTGTTCCTGTGCCTGTACCTGTGGAAACCAATGAATTGATTTTCTCATGGTTAACATGGCTAGCGGTATTGCTCGTGGGCGCGTACGCACGTCGACGGCGGCGACGGAGTCGCGCAAGATGGCGGCGATTCTGCAGTTAATAAGTTGACAGAGACATACAGCCTTGGTAAAGTACCTAGGTAAAGTATCTTGGTAAAGAACCTAGGTAAAGTATCTTGGTAAAGTACTTAGGCAAATAAAGATGTACTTAGTTGATCCTGAGGGGAAAAAGACATGACATCATCGTTAAGTAGTTCCTAGCCGTTAGTCCTCTCCTCAAAAGAAATAGTTTTTGGGACTTACTAATCTGCTCATAATTTCGTGTTGTAGTTTCCATCGTTTTTTCCTAGATTAAAGCATTGTATTTCCAAGTGTTGTACTTGCTCTGATTTAATATGCCCCTCCATCGACATCTCATGATTTCCACTTTGGCCTGACTAAGTAATCCTTATGGGCACTTCGACATATTAGCAAGAGGACGGTCGGAAGCCCATTGTAAGATAAAGGAGACTCTACATGTACTTCTATTATGGGGGATTTAAAATCTTTCTTGGATGATAATGTTACCTGAGAGGATAATGTTACATGATAATATTACATGTATTTTGCTACTTTTTTTAATCCAAATATTTTTAGCTTCTGTCATTATAAGCGGAGCTCCGGCGGCCCAAAAGGCCACCAAGTGGAGTCCCATACCCATATAGGAAAGAAAATGAAACCCGTGAATTGATTTCCCCTTGGTTATCATGGCTAGCGGTATTGTTCGTTGGCGCGTACGCATGACGACGACAACGACTACGGAGTCGCGCAAGAACTCCAGCTTATTGGTCGACACCCGTGGCTCATAGCGTCCTTCTTTGATATTGGACATCCATGTTATGGTCAATTGAAATCTGTCAAAACGAGGTATCTTCTGACCAGTATAAGATGATCATAACTTGGGCTCAAGTTTAGAGATAATGGCGGCTACGTTGACCGCTGACCAAGTGCTGGTTTTCAAATGGATCGCGGGTTCATGTCAGGTTAACTTCTTGTAAAAAGGGCCGGGTTGTTCTGAAACAGGTTGACGATAACCCAGGATTAAAAGTTAACCAAATGATAAAATTTTCTTCCATGCAAACGTTTTTCGCTGCTTTTGTTTTGTGCATTTTGAGATTATTCAAACTCAAAACAGAAGGCCAAACAATATACAGGAAACCTCACTGCAAAGTAACAAAACTCAAATCAAAATTCTCGCTTATTCTGGGTTAGCTTAAGGCAATTCCTTAGTATTGCATTGCGCATCCCTACTGCGCACGATTTTCGCGTCATTAGCGCGCGCACATGAGCGCGTGCGCGTACAAAACCTAAGAGATTTCCCTAAACTAAGCTCGATAGCGAAATAAATGTTCCTTTTCTATTAAACGAGCTCGGTGACCCTCGATTTTTTTTTGGTATTTGGTAAAAACACTCTAATAAAGAGCATATTTGAAGAAGGAAAAAATTTTATAGTAGAACATGATTTCTTTTTTACAAAATAGTTCAATACTGGGTGTATTTTTGGCAAGGCGAGGACTTCAAGCTAACCACGGAACTGTCCGAATTGAAAAAGTGCAATATTCTCGCAACCAGGCAATCAAAAACGGCTTAAATGAAGCAATACTACTTATGTAAATATGGAAGCTTTACTTTCAAGATAAAATTTTGTGTCTTTCAAGTAATCAAGACTTAATTCTGTATGAAGATGATTCGAAGTTTTAACGCGCAGCCAGTCAAAATACCTTATTTAAAGAACCTGCCGACACGTAAGCAAGACCCCATTTTTTATTTGCATTTTTTTAATGGTCATATCATGAATGTTGACTGAAGTTTGATAGTAAAACAATTTCAAGGGAATTATCTTAATCGGGCTCTGAACAACCCAGCCCAGGAGCTCCGCTATTAGGCTTGGCTAAACCTATATACTAAATTTGTAACTTCTATTCTCAACGCTCACTTTTGAAGACGTATATTAAAAGATACCAAACTTCAAGTAAAAATATGTGTTTTTTTCTAACAATGCGTTTTATCGTAATTTTCATCACCAAGGTTTGTGTGTTACTCATTTTAAGCTACTATGGCCAAAGAAAACGGTATGCGATTTGTTTACTTCTAGTGTTGGGAGTCTATACATTGTTCATGGTTTTGTTTTGCAATAGAGGTAAACTCGTGTTTAATACATTTGAACCGAAAGTGAAGAATGATCCTCGCAGTGAATTTTCCAATTTTAAGCAATTGGAAAGAAGAAGCCTGAAAAAAATCAGGGCTTCAACGGGATTCGAACCCGTGACCTCCGCGATACCGGTGCGATGCTCTACCAACTGAACTATGAAGCCACACATTGGGAGCGAGGTCAATTTGTTGGGTTCATATCTTCCCGAAAGGAGTGAAATGATGTAAGTATATATGAAATAATTCATTTATTTCAACTGCGGTCATAGATGAAAGTGAAGAATGATCCAATTGCTTAAAATTGGAAAATTCACTGCGAGGATCATTCTTCACTTTCATCTATGACCGCAGTTCAAATAAATGAATTATTTCATATATACTTACAACATTTGAACCGCTTCCAAATTCTTGCAAGCTAACATGAATAATAGACCTTTTTACCGATATGGCAGCCATTTTTAACTCCATTTTTTAAATGGCTACAACAGATTCTCTTGATGGCTATTATGGGATGCCCAGGGGTAAATACATATCAATAGGCCATTTCCGAGTTCCTTGTGCCCCTGTTTCGAAACGAATCTAAGTGCGAAGCCATCCAAATGAAAATGAGTTTGATTTGCATGAAAATGAACCTCTAGACAGAACTCATCATTTTCATATGAATGGTCGCACTAAGACACAGAGGCAAAAGGGAACTCGAAAATGTCCTGTTTGCTCCCTGAGCACCCATAGTAGCTATTTGAAACAGTGGAATTCAAAATGGCCACCGCATCTGTAAAAGGTTGTCATGTCCTGTAATTTAACTCAACAAATCCAGGCCAAGGGTCCCCCTTATCATCTTTCACGACAATGTCTCCTTTCATAATCAGCTATTAATTACGGAAAATGGAGATGAGCTTTCTGATGGGTGTTTGTAACGCGCTGAAGGCATGGTGTCAAAACGTGTAATAAGAATTTTGTGGGAATAAACAACGAACGTTTCATTTCTTTCAGTTGGTATCTAAACATAAAAACTTAAACTATGAAAACTTAATAGTTTAAAAAACAAAACATCAAACACCCAATTGTTTGGTTTATGTCATTCCCCGAGGACCACTCGCACTAAAAACCCATCTGCTGTGACAAGGTTCCTCTCAATGGCTTGTTGCTCAATATCAAACAATTGAAAATGAATATTGTATAATTTCAACCTGTTCCCTCATCTCACATTTTTGGAACTTTCTTCTTTAATTGCTGCAGTATTTCTGCTATGTCTTTAAGAGCTGAGTTATTTTTCTAGTTTTTTGAAGTGCGACCGTAAATAAACGTGGTTGGTGTTTGCCCGTTTAAAATATGGACTTTATAGTTTGTTTGGGTAAAGGATCTTATCCCCACGGGTTTGCAATCCTTATTAATAAGTTTTCCTGCACATGCGCTAGCGCATTTGCATTGGTGAAATCGACAGACACTTCGACACCTGCATCCGCGAACATCTTTACTCAGACAAGCATTCCCACAAAAAGGACTCTGATAATTGTCGCTCCCTTTGCTCGGGAGAACATTTCGAAATTCCTGACTCGGCTTCTACTTGTTCAAATTAAAAGTCAAAGAAACCATGCACATCATTTGGGAGCAGCCATTTTTTCCATTCCCAAGCTAAACATCTTAATTTTTCCCTTTCATATTAGTTTGTGTTATTTTAGGGTAACGTTTCACTTTATTCTTTTTCTAATCCTTAAGTTTCCTTATTTTCATCACACATTGTTAAACGATTAAATGCTAATTTTCATTAGTCAGTATTATTGTGCAACTGACGATGAATTATGTTTCGTCCGAAACATGTTGTTAATATAAGATATAAATTTCAAACACATCGTGTTGTTTTGGAAAGCATAAAACTGAATAACATTTGACGATAAAAACTTGCGACAAAACGTTGCTTAACAACATTGTAAGACTTAAAAAAGTTAAAAAAACGATAAAAAGCTATAGAAAGCTAAAATCTACGACGTTTCGACGTTAACATAACGTCATTATCAAGTCAAGAATATATAAAAATAAGTTCTATAAATACTAAAAACGAACAATAAGAAAAAATAATTTACAAGTTAAACAAAAAGTTTCGCACGTATGGAGTCCGTTTGCACGTTCAGATTAGGTTTGAATTTCTTAATATAAAGCATTTCAAACACTAAACAATCAAGTTTACCCTGACACTTTCTCAGAATCTTAAAATGACTCTCGTTCAAACGATCCCTCAAACCATGCGCTTCATGAAAATGCTTGCCAACTGCCGAATATTTGTGTTCAGCGACTCGTTGAAAAAGGTGTCGGGCTGTATAGCCGACATAATCTGCATCGCACAGATCACATACAAAATGATAAACAACGCAACGCTGATTAACAATTGACGGCCTGGCTTCTCTAGGTTTAAGGTCTTGTTCTAATTTCTTGCTTACAAAAACTGGCTGCAAAGCAAGGCCAATCTTGTTACTGAGATCACGCAACTGTCTTCGAACTGAATTAGCAGAAACCTGATCTTTGAATGGTAGATTTCAACGAGTCGCTGAACACAAAAATTCGGCAATTGGCAAGCATTTTCATGAAGCGCATGGTTTGAGGGATCGTTTGAACGAGAGTCATTTTAAGATTCTGAGAAAGTGTCAGGGTAAACTTGATTGTTTAGTGTTTGAAATGCTTTATATTAAGAAATTCAAACCTAATCTGAACGTGCAAACGGACTCCATACGTGCGAAACTTTTTGTTTAACTTGTAAATTATTTTTTCTTATTGTTCGTTTTTAGTATTTATAGAACTTATTTTTATATATTCTTGACTTGATAATGACGTTATTTTAACGTCGAAACGTCGTCGATTTTAGCTTTCTATAGCTTTTTATCGTTTTTAAACTTTTTTAAGTCTTACAATGTTGTTAAGCAACGTTTTGTCGCAAGTTTTTATCGTCAAATGTTATTCCAAGTCACTTCTTCTACATAAAACTGAATAACAAGAAATTGTCTTGGAAAAAAAACATGCAATGAACTTGTAATTAACTTGGAAAGAAAATGGAATGAAAACAACTGCGAGCCCTACACTCATTTTCCGGTAGTTTTTCCGGTTTACTCAAAAAAAAGCTCGCAGGATCGTGAACGGTACCAAGTCATAAATCATACAGTAACACATAGCGTAGAAAGACAAGAATCCTTTCGTTTCAATCTACTCTCTTGTTAAAAGTGTATAAGAAATAAAGTTTAAACTTACCCAAAAAACGATCAGTAAGATAGTATAAATGAACGTTTTAGAATTGTATCCCATTTTCTTGAATGTAGCTCCTTTGCCGGCCTCACAGTTTACAATGAGCAAATGCAAGCTCTCTACAATATTGGAGCCGAGAGGTTCCGATTTCTACCGTCGGGCAGTATTTAGAGATTGGTCTGTTTTGTTAAATTGGTCTGTTTCAACCTGTTTACATTTATGTCTCTTTTCGTTGTGATCATACAATAAACGGGAATAAATTAGGTTGGACTATTAAATAAATATGAAAATAAGCATAAAGACTTCCGGTATAAGTTCAATTCAGTGATATTTATGGAAGCAATTTTGCTCTGATCGCGTCTGACTGAGTCCATGAAATATGACGTTATCAAGAGCATATTTCCCCGATATGCAGCATTTCATATATTTCAGTCAGACTCGATCAGAGCAATGTTTGTCCACACAAGGATTATATCAATAATTGTTAAGTACGAACTCGGCCTTTCGCATTTCGAAACATAGCAATTATATATTGACGATGTCCAAACGTTATGTTTTCTATCTTCGCTTATTTTCATAATATCATATTGAACTGCTTTTCAAAAGCCTTCCTGACAGGTAGTTTTTTCTTCGAAATCTGCCACAAGAGCCCGCTGACAGCTGGAAAAGAGTTTCTTGTTTTTCACTTGATGGTGACATGTTCATAATGTCACCATCAATAAAAATTATAGATCTTAATTCTGAAATAACTTTTAGTTGATTGTAGCTTAAGGATTTTATATTTCAAATCCTAGATATGTTCTTTATTATTGTATGATATTGTATATAGTCATTGTTGCCTGAAGAATTTATCATTGTAAATTCTAAAGATTATTGTTACTTTTTACGTAGGATAGTGTCCCCGATTAGTAAACCTATTACAGGCTAGCTAGAGTTTGAGACTGAAATAAAGTTATTATTTTTATTATTATTATGATTATTATTATTATTAGTATTATTATTATATTATCGTAAAGTGAAGGAACAACGCTTGAGTGGCAGACTTGAGGAAATTAAGAGTGATCTTCCCGACAAAACTAAGAGAGCTGCTGAGCTTACATTACAGAAAGGGGCCTCAAATTGACTGACGGTCCTCCCTCTAAAGGACATGGATTTTACTTTGAATAAGAGGGAATTTAAGAATGCAATCCACCTGAGATACGACTGGGATTTAACCGTCATTCCATCAGTTTGCGTCTGTGGCGATGTATTTAACATTGACCATGCTATGATCTGCAGGCGCGGGGGTTTCATTATACACCGCCATAATGAGGTCCGCGATCTTGAAGCTGAAATGCTTAATATGGTCTGTTATGACGTTGAAGTGGAACCAGTCCTACAAGAAATCAGTGGCGAACAGCTGCCCAGAGGTGTCAATAAAGCGCCTGACGCTCGCCTGGATATTCATGCACGTGGGTTTTGGGATCGTCGAAGCTCTGCCTTTTTCGATGTGAGGGTCTGTCACCCCAACGCAGAGTCTTATAAAGATCTGAGCCCAGAACAAATTTATCGCCAGCACGAGAATGAGAAAAAGCGCTCATACGCAAAGAGAGTTATGGATATCGAGCAAGGGACATTTACTCCACTAGTATTCTCATCTACAGGAGGAATGGCTGAAGAATGCAAACGATACCACAGCAGACTAGCGGAGCCTTTGGCAATTAAGAAAGGGGAAGACTACTCCACGACTATCGCATGGGTCAGAACCAAAGTCTCTTTTGCAATTTTGAAAGCAGCTCTTCTATGCCTAAGAGAAGGAACAATATAGAGATGGGTGACGCCGATCTGGATGTAGAGAAAACCCAAGCACGAATCCGATAGCTTTCTTTTCGTTGACATTGAAACGGCTGAAGCAGCTATTTATTAGTTGTTTTTCTTTCTTTTTTTGACAATGACTTTGATTACAAGACTCAGCTAGTTTCTAGTATTCAATTGAAATTTTAAAAGTAGTAAAAGTCTGTTAATTGATTATCGAATTTATAATTTTTATCTTTAAATTGCTTTAGGATTTCTTCTTTTTATGTCAAATTGTAATTTTATATGTAGAACTATTGTTATTGTATTAGTAGTAAATTTATTAATCTATTGTTATTGTTATTATTATTATTATTATTTAATTATTATTATTATCATTATTATTATTATTATTATTATTGCGAATGTTTGAGACAGCATATTCCCAGTATGAACGATTTTAGTATTTTGTGATATATTTCATTAAGATTATTTATTGCTATTCTCTCAAATGTACTCATGTAATTATTTTATAGCCGATACAAGTCTTTTATACCCAGCATATTATGTAAGTTATTTTTTTTAAATTGAATAAAGTTGTTTATTATTATTATTATTATTATTATTATTATTATTATTATTATTATTCATGTCAATCACCAAGGATAGGCTCTAGTACCAAGGTGTTTCTGGAAAAGCCGGTTCAAAATATGCCCGCAATAACAGTCTATTGGAACGCTTGGAGTCACATGAAAAAAAATTCTTGTTCAGTTCATCGACCCGGTGAATCAACGTGCAGTCAATATAGTTGGGTGTTAATAAGAAAACCTGCGATGGGATTTATCTGATAAACAGTTGTATCCATCCTTGCATTAACAGGGCCGGGTTGTCTTTTAGAACCTTGATCAGGCATGTACCTTAAAGTCATAGCATAGAGCAAGGTGAACCATTATTCTCGGACACAAACACAAACTTTATACGGGCACCTCGCGAACTTCTTCACAGCTCTTTCCCTCAACTGTCCGCGTTGCGACGTTGGCCTAACCCAGGATCACTTCGCAGTTCAAAATTCCCCAGACATCTTGCACTGTTCTGGTCCCTGCGCCAAAATACTATTAGAATCGATTGCTTCAATTCTTTAATCCTAAATGTTGTCAAGAGGGGATTAACCAGTGAATTCACAAACAGAAACGCTACTGACGATTCTCGTAATGCAAAAAACCATTTTTTACCTCGGCAATCATAACAGTTCGCATCGATTAAAATCGATACAAAATATGGGACAAGAGAAATGATCAGGAAAAATAAAATTAAGAACGAAGTTGTAGCAAACTTCCGTTCCATTTTTGCGATGTTTAGCCGCCGAATTTCATGAAGTGTTGGGTTGCTGGGCACATTCCATGCTTGTCTGCGTAAATGTACTCGAGCGCGTTTCCTCAAAAATAGAAATATTCCGAAATAACTCAACGTGGTTGTGACGAGAGGGAACGTCGTGTGCAAGTGGATGTCAACCAAGATGTAAACATCCATTGAGATGTCAGCAAGTTGGAGTAACGCAAAAATCAAAGAGAACCAAATAATAATGGTGTTGCACACGACAAGTTTCCTTGGGTTGACTCTTTTAAGATAGAAATGAGGCAAAACAACAGATATGAAATGATCCGCTGACATCGCTGTCACCAACAAGATAGAACTGTTAATTCCAATGAAACCCAGAATTTTGACAATGTCTCCATCTTTGGGAAGGTTTTGGTCCCCAAACGCGCATAAGAATCGCATCACGGCTTGTTCGGAGCAAACTACAATGCCAATAAAAAGATCCACTGCAGCAATGAACACTAAAAATACAACGAAAGCTTTCCTGAAGCAGCGAAGAGGGTTTCTGTACAGCGCGATCAAGATGATGACATTTGGAAGTGATATTGAAAATGAAAGAAATACGAAAGGTATTCCACTACTGAGACAAAGTGACTTCTTAAAATCCCGTTCCATGGCACTGGTGGTCTGCAGTTAATAAGTTGACAGAGACATACAGCCTTGGTAAAGTACCTAGGTAAAGTATCTTACTTGATCCTGAGGGGAAAAAAGACATCACATCATCGGTAAGTATTTCTTAGTTTAGTCCTCTCCGCAAAGCAAATAGTTTTTGGGACTTCCTATTTTGCTATTTTTTTTAATCCAAACATTTTTAGCTTCTGTCATTATTAGCGGAGCTCCGGCGGCCCAAAAGAAAATGAAACCCGTGAATTTATTTTCCCACGGTTATCATGGCTAGCGGTATTGTTCGTTGGCGCGTACGCATGACGACGACGACGATGACGACGACGACGAGAGAGTCGCGCAAGAACTCCAGCTAATTGGTCGACACCCTTGGTTATAGAGTCCTTCTTTGATATTAGACATCCATGTTATGGTCAATTGACATCTGTCAAAACAAGGTATCTCCTGACCAGTATAACATGATCATAACAAGGGCTCAAGTTTAGAGGTAATCGCGGCTACATGTTTTTTAAGTTGATCGCTGACCAATTGCAAGTGCTGGTTTTCAAATGGATCGAGGGTTCTTGTCAGGTTAACTTGTAGTAAAAAGGGCCGGGTTGTTCAGAAACCGGTTGACGATAACCCAGGATTAAAAGTTACCCAAATAATAAAATTTTCTTGCATGCAAATGTTTTTTCGTTGCTTTAGTTTTGTGCATTATGAGATTATTCAAACTCAAAACAGAAGGCCAAACAATATACAGGAAACCTCACTGCAAAGTGACAAAACTCAAATCAAAATTCTCGCTTATTCTGGGTTGGCATAAGGTAATTCTTAGTATTACGTTGTGCATCTCTACTGCGCACATTACCCTAATTTGATCGCGTCTGACTGAGTCCATGATATATGACGATATATATCAAGAGCATATTTCCCCGATATGCAGCATTTCATATATTTCAGTCAGACTCGATGTTTGTCCACACAAGGATTATATCAGTAATTGTTAAGTACGAACTCGGTCTTTCGCATTTCGAAACATAGCAATTATATATTGACGATGTCCAAACGTTAATGTTTTCTATCTTCGCTTATTTTCATAATATCATATTGAACTGCTTTTCAAAAGCCTTCCTGACAGGTAGTTTTTTCTTCGAAATCTGCCACAAGAGCCCGCTGACAGCTGGAAAAGAGTGTTACCCCTGTTTCATGAGTCCACAAATCAACAGTAAAACATCTTTACACTTCACATGCTTCACATGTTTATTTCGTTCTCATCGCTCGTTCAGCTCGCGCTCTCTTTTTTGATAACCCGGATGAGTACGTCATACACAAGACTCGTTTCCGCTTCCGGTTGTTTGTTTTAGTACAATCTCTACATGTAACAAGAGTTCCTTGTTTTTCACTTGATGGTGACATGTTCATAATGTCACCATCAATAAAAATTATAGATCTTAATTAAATAACTTTTAGTTGATTGTAGCTTAAGGATTTTATATTTCAAATGCTAGATATGTTCTTTATTGTCGGTATGATATTGTATATAGTCATTTTTGCCTGAAGATTTTATCATTGTAAATTCTAAAGATTATTGTACTTTTTACGTTGGATAGTGTCCCCGATTAGTTAACCTATTACAGGCTAGTTTGACACTGAAATAAAGTTATTATTATTACTATCATATATTATTATTATTATTATTATTATTATTATTATTATATTATTATTATTATTATTATTATTATTATTATTATTATTATTATTATTGAAGAAAACCTGCGATGTGATTTATCTGATGAATAGTTATATCCATCCTTGCATTAACAGGGCCGAGTTGTCTTTTAGAACCTTAATCAGGCATGTAGCTTACAGTCATAGTACGGAGCAAGGTGAACCATTATTCTCGGACACAAACACAAACTTTATACGGGCACCTCGCGAACTTCTTCACAGCTCTTTCCCTCAACTGTCCGCGTTGCGACGTTGGCCTAGCCCAGGATCACTTCGCAGTTCAAAATCCCCCAAACATCTTGCACTGTTCTGGTCCCTGCGCCAGAATACTATTAGAATCGATTGCTTCAGTTCTTTAATCCTAAATGTTGTCAAGAAGGGATTAACCAATGAATTCACAAACAGAAACGCTACTGACGATTCTCTTAATGCAAAAAACCATTTTTTACCTCGGCAATCATAACAGTTCGCATCGATTAAAATCGATACAAAATATGGGATAAGAGAAATGATCAGGAAAAATAAAATTAAGAACGAAGTTGTAGCAAATTTCCGTTCCATTTTTGCGATATTTACGCGCCGAATTTCATGAAGAGTTGGGTTGCTGGGCACATTCCATGTTTGTCTGCGTACATGATGTACTCGAGCGCGCTTCCTCAAAACTAGAAATATTCCGAAATAACTCAACGTGGTTGTGACGAGAGGGAACGTCGTGTGCAAGTGAATGTCTACCAAGATGTAAACATCCATTGAGATGTCAGCAAGTTGGAGTAACGCAAAACTCAAAGAGAAACAAATAATAATGGTGTTGCACACGACAAGTTTCCTTGGGTTGACTCTTTTAAGATAGAAATGAGGCAATACAACAGATATGAAACGATCCGCTGACATCGCTGTCACCAACAAGATAGAACTGTTAATTCCAATGAAACCCAGAATTTTGATAATGTCTCCGTCTTTGGGAAGGTTTTGGTCCCCAAACGCGCATAAAATTCGCATCAAGGCTTCTCCGGAGCAAACTACAATGCCAACAAAAAGATCCACTGCAGCAATGAACACCAAAAAAACAACGAAAGCTTTCCTGAAGCAGCGAAGAGGGTTTCTGTACAGCGCGATCAAGATGATGGCATTTGGAAGTGATATTGAAAATGAAAGAAATACGAAAGGTATTCCACTACTGAGACAAAGTGACTTCTTAAAATCCGGTTCCATGGCACTGGTGGAACATTTAGCAACAATTTCGGTGACAGGTCATGTTCTTCAACTTTTCTCCATTGGGTAAATTTCGCTAATGGCTATATTTTACTATTTGCATAAATTATTTATTACATGTGTAAAGTAAAATGTAACTATTAGGAAAGATATCGTTTAAGCCTTCATTTATTAATGAGCGAGAATATGAATGAGGACTGTTGACACAAAAAATTCAGTGAAGAGGGTCTTTGTACAGCGCGATTTAGTTGATGGCATTTGGAAGTGATATTGAAAATGAAACAAATACAAGGGTGTTCCGGTCACAGCGATTTCTTCAAATCCTGTTTCATAATGTATAGCACTGCTGGAAAATTAAACAAGAGTTTCGCTTGAAGTTCATGTTTTTCGTATTTTTTTTCCACCTGAATAAATCTTTAATGTCTGTACTTTGCTATAGGCCTAACCTAAATTATTTATTATGCCGTTAAATGTAACCATTAGCAAAGATATCGTTAAAGCCTTATTTTTGATGAGGGACATTAAGACTGCAACCCAAGGGTCGCTGACACAAATAATTATTTGAAAAGAAAAATTGATATCCTCATGAACTATTTTTACTATTTTACAATTAAAGAAGCCGTAAAAAGCCATATTTTGAAAAGACAGTTCAGTTACGAATTTACAAGCTCAAAAGAAATAAATGTTACGTTCTAATTCGCTTCGCTCAACCGAACGTAAATTATTTTCTCTTTATACTAGCACTAATTCTTATAAAGATAACACAGAATTTGATGGATTGGTTGCTCAGGCAATCAAACATCTCGCTTTATTAACTAAATCACACTCAATTGATATCTACTGGAAAAGATTACAAGTTACTCGAGCGATGCTACATGTATTACGTTATCAACCTTAGGACCTAAATTACAAGTAACAGAAAGGCGATTTTGCGTTTGTTCCAACGTATACATGTCTTTCGCAATGTCCGATTTCCACCTTCCGTGTAACTTCAACAGCCTTTCTGATAAGTTAGGGTTATTAATTATTGCTGCCGTGGCACCCCCAGACCTAAGGCTGTGTAAACCAAACTTCTTCTCGTCATAACCCAATCCCTTCAGGCAGTCCTTGAAAATCTCCCTACATCTACTATATGATAAACCTTTGCCACACAGGTTATACGCGTTCTTCTTTTTAAAGAACCTCACTTGTCTAAAGAGATTATAATCTGTACTAGTTGTTTCGATCTCGCCCAATTTGATATATCTTTCTAAGGTAGTGACTGGACAGTATAGGTTATTTAACCTATAGAGGGAGGATGGTAGCCTTGCCGTCAATGATACAGAAAAGGCAAACTTAATAACTGATTTCTTCGCTAATATCGGCACTAGACTTGGACGAGTCAACAGCGACTTTCCACAGCATAGCGATTGCACTGGCTCAATGCCCGCTGTGACTGATATCACCGCTTGCGTGGATTCGGTCCGGCGCAAACTGAAAGCTATTAAACCGAATAAATCAGCAGGCCCAGGTGAAATTCCGCCAAAATTGGCAGAGCCTGCCATCGTCTCACCCTTGACTGGCCTATTCTCATTCTGCGCATGCCTCGGTGAAACCTTTACCGATTGGAAGAAAGCTCGCCTGATTCCGAAGCACAAGAAAGAAGATGAAGCTGACATAAACAACTATAGACCGATATCGCTTCTTAGTGTTCCTAGCAAGATTATGGAATCTTGTGTATCCGATACAATCGTCCTACATGTTTTCCAAAATAACCTGGTCACAGATAAACAGTGGGCCTACCGCGTGGGGCACTCTACTGAACTATTGCTGGTACATCTCTCGGAAACCTGGAGAGCAGCTATAGACGCCAACAAAGTAGTTGCTGTGGCTTTTGCTGACTTTTGTTGACCCCCCACCCAGCTAAGTGCGAAGCTATGCTTTTGATGAGAAAACCGCACATTGGGCCGCTAATTCCTGTGACTATAGACCTCTTTAGCTTGGGTTGTTTGTTTTCCCATTTTAGACCATGTGATATTCTCCAGAGAATAGTTCTTTTATCCATCTAAAAGTTATTCATTCATATGCACATGACTATTTACAAATTTGAAAGCAAGAATTCTCAAGAGTATCATCACATGGTCTGAAATGGGAAACAAACTGCCCAAGCTAAAGAGGCCTATTGGAGAGGCATGGATCAAGTGGGTAAAACATACTTGCCTTCTGGGTGTCACTTTAGACGACAGGCTCTCCTGGGTACACCACCTTACAGATTTGAAAAAGAACTTTGTTAATAAGCTTAAACTTTTAAAAAGGAGTTCGTTTTTGAGTCGAAACGCCCTACTGGACTTGTACTTTAAAATAATACTGCCATCCGTTTTATATGGGCTGGTCGTTTGGGGCGGCTGTTCAAATTCAGACCTTCTACAATCTCTGGAATTACTTCATCGAAGAGCAACCAGAGTAATATACAGCTTACCCCACGATACGCCTACGGACGAAGTATACCGACACTCGAACTGGAACACCTTAACCTTCTATTACAAACTTCGATTAATTAAATTATTCCATAGCGTGTTTATTGGTGAAGTACCTGCGGCTTTACCGTATTTGACAAATAAACCTCGCACTGCATATAACCTTAGAAGGAGTTCCCTCGTTTTAATTCAAAGTTTCTCAAAATCTTTATAAGCTATAGAGGCGCTATCCTATGGAACGCTGTCTCGAGTTTCTTCACGGGCCAGTTTACTGATTTTTATCCTAAAGTGAGGAAGGATCCTTATTTTAAGGAACTTGATTTTAGCGTATAGTCGGCCCAGTCGCTGCCGAGGCATTACCAAGATTTTAAATGCTTCTAAATATTTTGTATTTTACATTTTGTACTTGTATTTTACATTTTATGCTTAATTGTATTTTGCATTTTATTCTGTAAGTAATGTTATTACCATTTTAATTTATATAATAACCCAAGTTATTCTCGCATTTTGACTGGTCCTCGCCTATGATCTATTAGAGGACAGATGCACGATTGACGTCATCATTACAAAGCTCTTCCCTCTGTGTTTTAAAATGGCGGAAAGTTTTGAGAATTTACATAATATTTTACGTGATTGAGCAACATATATGTACAAAAAACATTGTAGAGGCATTGCGGAACAGGTACGAGAAGCATAGTCTAGCAGGAAGAAGAAAGATAAAGCCGTTTCTTTTAGAAAATGGCTCAGAAAAAAATACTCGAGCAGTCGGTGTGACACACTCGGCTGCGCCTCGTGTGCCACTTTTTTGTTCTTACCACATTTTGAGGTCATCTGTGATCTATTACTGAACAGACGCACGGCAACATGGAATCTATTTGTTAAATAGATTTATATTGTAACTATTTCTACACGACTCCACAAGCTTTGAGCTTTAAACCTTATCGTGTTTAAATAAAGGATATGATGATGATGATGATGATGAGGATATATCCATAGTTCCCTTCTCTATAAATGTCGTTCTTAGCCTTGGGGACGAAAATTCTAAGATAGTCAGGAAAAAACTCTAAGTGAGTAGGAGACATTCGGCTCAGCTCATCGTAACGGAAAAAACCTGCAAAACCTATGGAGCAGATTGCCGCTAAACGTAAATCCTTCAAAGTGACAGAACTGCTCCCATGCTTATCAATTATTTCTTTACTCATATTCGGTGTAACTGGTTCCTTCTTATGAATAGGAGGCTTTGATCGCTTAGCAGCTTCCAACAACTGCTGACAGGGTGCACAGTCCAAGGGTTAAAGGTTGATACCGGAAGCAACTCATGGAACCATTTTAAAGCAGCGTGAGCCAAAACGACGGAGCTCTATGAACTGGATCTTAAGGCACTAAATGGTGGAGCTATAGCTACTCTGAATGATTGGCACCAGCGGCAGATTTTTCGATCTCTTTCAGGTATCTGGAGGAGGTAGAGCTGGCTTTGGACTTCAGGAGTAAACCAACCAAATCCTTTGTTCCAGGTCTCGTGGCTTCTGGTAGTAATATCCATGAAGGCGCGCTCTCGAAAATCTACAAAACCAAAATGAAACAACACTAATTAGGAAAACGAACTGGCAAAACAAAAACTCAATGTCTGAAGCCGTGGAGGTCCCAAGGACACTACTTTTTTGGTGGGTCAACAACCCATATCTAATACGTTCGGCCTCTTTACAACTAGCCCTCATAGCCTGCAACATCCGTTTTTGTTTACGTCCTAAACATGATGTAATCAAATCGAGACTGTACCTTCTTTCATTGTCTCTTCCGGGCCAGCGCCCTCTCTTCCATGTACCCAGGGCGAACGCCCATCTTCTAGCGTTTTCTTTCTTTTTTTTTTACTTTAGTAAATATAAAGGATCTGCCATGTTCTTCCACTCTCTTTTCTTTTTTCTTTTTTTTTACAACATGATACTACACCTTTTTTTTAACTAAAGTTCATTCTGATTGCCAAAACGTCTCCATCAAAAGCTTCAAACCCTAGCAGTGAATTTGTGTTCCTGCCATGCCGTAACGCCCACTTTCCTTTAAATGCTTCATAACCAGTCACGTAATCCCGAAACTTTCTTGTGATAACTGGCCAAAAATAAGCTGATGGCCATAAAGGTACAATGACTGTCCCAATCGCCCGACTTGCATACATGTAATGGATGGTCCTCGTAATCATGGTTACAGGCGGAACTATCAAACAACTCTCGTTTCCCACATTTTGTACAAAAAAATCCACTCCCCTGGAATTAGGATTCCAGAATCGCGAGAACAATTTTTCGACTTTTTTGTTATAGTAATTAGCTAAGCAGTCAACGGTATGAGGTCCCATAATTTCTCGATATACTCAAAACATGAGTTGGTGATCTGCCAATCATCGATGTCCACTATTCGACTTATGTAGTCCGCCCTTTCAAGATCCGACCGTGGAATCCATTGCATATCCAAGTTGATTTGGTTTTCGGCACAACATTGAAAGATTTTAATTGCTAAATCGTGGAGCTCCTTTTTCATACTTCCGACTTGAATAATTCTGACGGCTGTCTGACTGTCCGAAAACCACTTCAAATACGAACCTTTGATAATAGGCAGAAATGGCTTTAAAGCGTAGTCAATTGCTGATAACTCCCGCCACGTGGAACTCTTCTCGCCCTCA
>OZ026604.1:29221617-29224117 GCA_964020085.1 Micromussa lordhowensis | reverse complement strand
CTGATCACTTTCCTCTGAGTCAATCGATCAAGTTCATTCTTCAGTTTCTCTTTAAGCGCAACTGGTACACGACCTGGCGGCATAACTGTGGGAGCAACATTTGGGTCTGTTTCAAGGTGTACTTTCCCTTCCATGCGGCCCAACTCTTCTCCAAAGACGTCTGGATATTCACTCATCACTGTATCTCGTGTGAACTTAGGCTTCCCAGCATCAAAGGACAATGTATCCTCTCTAATCGACAAAATGTTCTGTGTTTGCACAACCAGTAGCTTCATCTTCTGAGCAGTTTCCAGACCGAGTAATGGAGCAAAATTGCCATCAACAATGGTGAAATCGATCAAATAGCTTTCCATGTTCCTAGGATTAACTAGGGAGATTTTGGCTTTACCAACGGCTGACATGGTTGACTTTGAGTACATCTTAAGGGTATGACTCGATTTCTCAACCACGGTTCCTTTGGGGAGATACTTGATGGGGAGAACATTGCAGGATTAGCATTTTCACGTCCTTCCCACCAACCTTCATAGTGGCCACGATCTTGTTTGTGTGGCTATCCACGGTATTGATCTCTTCTTCGGAGCAGGATACAGAGATAATTTCCTCTTCACTTTCATCACAGTCGAACTGATTCACTGAATGCTTGTGTGGAGGTTTCTTTGTCTTATGTGGCTTCTTTTTGTGGGAACATTTCAAGGCAAAATGATTCTCTCTTTGACAAACAGAGCAAATTTTTCCAAAAGCTGTACACTTTGATCTCTCCATCTCATGCGTTTGACCACAAAATCGGCAATCCTTTACAATGGGTGATGTACCCGCGCCCTTCGACGGCTTTTTGACAAAGTTCACCTCAGGGGGTGGGGGTACGTGTGAAGTTTGCGCTGACATGGCTTCCAGTTGAGTCGACGTGGCGTCGGCGCTGCGGCACATATCTATACACTTTTGAAGCGTAAGTTCCGGTACTTGTAGTAGTTTCTTTCTTAAACTGCTGTCACGAACTCAGCAGACGATCCTGTCTCGTATCATTTCGTCTTTAAGCGCGCCAAAGTTGCACGTGTCGGAGAGAGATCTCACCGGCGTCTTGATTGCGATTATTGAAACGATATCTTTCGTAAATAATGTTTGTTTTTCCCAGACAATAGGATTCCCATAATTCGAGGATTTTCGCCAAATTCTTCTTCTCGTCTTCACTCTGGAACGGAAGGCCATTGTGGATAGCGAGCGCTTTTGGACCAATGCATGTGATAAATGCAGCCACTCGATACTCGTCGGTCTGCTCATTGAGACGCGTAACTAATTCGTAAGCACTCCAAACCTGCTTCCACTGCTTCCAATTATTAGCAAGGTTTCCAGATAACGCAATTTGTGGAGGAACCGGGACGTTACTGGTAAATATCGGTGCTTGAACAGCTTGTTGTCCTCCCTCATTCGGTGGATCGGCGGGCATGTTTCAGTCGCTTGTTAAACTCGTTGTTGACTAGGGTTGACGTTCAAATGACGTGGTTAACCAAACGAAAGCGCGAATTCCAACCGCTTTCTGACACCATGTAACGTTGTGGCTTTATACAGCAACAAAACGTGTCTAATTGTAAACGATACTTTAATCTATGAGTCGGTTCACTGAAGACCCTTTGCACAACATGCCGAGCACAAGCCATCTGGTTTCCTATTGGACAACAACTATCACGTGAAGTTACAGATAGAAACACGTACAACTGGATATCAACTTTTCAGACTTATTAATAATTCAAGATAAAATTAAACAAAGAAAATCCCAACCGTGACGGAGGTTAGCATCCCGGTCTTATTAGCATATATTTTTGCGATTTTACTTCTCCGTTTACTCCTTAATTTTTGTTTCGATTGAGAAGATATATCAAACACTCAAGACAGAGTTTCATCGGCTATGGGCGTCATATTTCCAACCCTGTTCTCGGTGTTTGGATGATCCCGACGAAACACTGTCTCTCGTGTTTGGTATATTACTTGCCTGAATGTGGATATCATCATTTTGTATTTAAACGACAAGTGAACTCTAATACTTCTGCCCTAATTTGATAAGGAACGACATCCTCATTCCGTTAGAAATGTAAACACATTTTCTTACCTGCATTAAATGAAGAAGAATTGCCAAATTGCGAGCGGTGAGACTACGTTCATCAAGTTTTAACTCTTGTTTTCCTCCTTGCGTTTGCATTTTGGTTTCAATTTACTCGTTAATATTTTGCACAGTATTTAATACTTGTCATGAAATCCAAAATACATGTTCCACTTAACCAGTGTAACACAGGTGATGCTGTTCATACCAACAGTCATGTATTTAATGGATTTTAGTAATATATTTTTTTATCTTTATGGATCCCAAATGATTTTTAGAAAAATGCTTATTTAATGTCATTTTCACGTTCTATAAATCAGCGAGTGCGTAAGTTAATTTTTTGTTTTTACTGCCGTTTTACTATCGACACTTACTCAAGTGTATTCACTCACTCAAGTTTATTAA
>OZ026604.1:29206617-29216617 GCA_964020085.1 Micromussa lordhowensis | reverse complement strand
AAAAATAAAAATCGTAACCATTCAATAAATATACCTTATGTTATACCTTAAAGAAATGCAATGGAAAATTTGAGTGACTTATTTATGAGATGCTTTTAAAAAGGAAAAAGAGACCGAC
This sequence comes from Micromussa lordhowensis, assembly GCA_964020085.1. NCBI lineage: Eukaryota > Metazoa > Cnidaria > Anthozoa > Scleractinia > Lobophylliidae > Micromussa > Micromussa lordhowensis. Next base: position 29,216,499 of record OZ026604.1, on the reverse strand, counting down.
TCTGAACTCAAAATGACTCCATTCCAGCGAAACTGTTTATTTAAATTTTTTCTCATTCTTTTGTTTATTCTTTTCCCGCCTCGTTTATTCTAATGTATTTTGTCACCTACTATTTTATATATAACGTTCACTATCTTGTTATAATTTGCATTTGATAATGGTGACACGTCGTAGCCGAAACGTCATGTCTTTCTATCGATACTTTTTATTCTAACATGTTTTTCAAAACCTTTCATTATTAAATGAATCTTAGAATATATAATAGCCCAATTTCGATATATTAAAATTCAGCCTAAAACAATAGACCTCAGCACGAGGCTCGTGGGAATATACCCCACAAACTCTGTAGTTATTCCCACGAGCCTCGTGCTGAGGTCTATTGTTTTAGGCTGAATTTTAATATATCGAAATTGGGCTATTAAAGTGACGAGTTGCTTTTCTTTTTTCTTTCTTTCTTTCCCCTTTCTTTGTTTTTTGTTTGTTTGTTTGTTTTTTTTTGTGGGAGGCAGGGCCTGAAACCAATCAGAAATGTTACTATTTTATTAATTTCTTTTCAATCTTGAAGACGACAGTGTTCCAGAACCCATAGCTATTTATCCTCTGAACGGCGAATATGCAACAAAGGAAAAAGACGGTCGACAATCTCCAGGTTACCCCGGTAAAACTGTATCTCTATCAGATGGACCAGGTGATAAGGTAAATGGCTCGTATCAGTTTTACGGCACTGAAGACAGCTACATTGAGTTTTCCAACGAGGCGGGAAGTTTGGGCATACAGCACTCTATCACAATGATATGTTGGGTCTATATCTCAAAGTCCTCAAACTGTCTAGGTCCTCTTTTCGTTTACTACGATAAAGTTAATAGTGATGAGTATTTTGGTATGGCAATTCTAAACGCAAAGCTAGCTGTGTATAAAGAAGGAGTGGCCTTACCATACCTACAATCAGAGATACTGGCCTCAAATCATTGGCTATATGTTGGAGTATCGTACGATCATAAGAACAAGGAAACAAGTCTGTGGGTAAATGGAACAAAAGTCCAAAGGGAATTTAATGCTGAATGGACTTTTGATACTGGCTATAGAGCCGTGAGAATGGGCGCCGTATACTTACAAAATTGGGATATGACCTGCACATTTAAGGGACGAATTACCGTCATGCAGGTTTATAACGTCTCTTTAAACAAACGACAAATCGAGGCCGTGAAATACGTTTCAAGTCGAGGTAAGAATACAAAGTGTAAAGCTGGTAAAAGCGCTCTATTGCTTAAAACGAAACCGTATTTGTAACAAAGTTAAAATGAAAACTTGATTGATCATCGCATTTACGTACATAACTTAAGCAGTAGTGAAATTAAAGCCTGAGAAACATCCAAGCCTGAACGGGATTGAAACCCATGGCCTCTGCGATACCGGTGCAGTGCTCTACCAACTGAGTTAATAAGCCAACCGGGGGCTGGTCACTTTGCGAGTTCGTAATCATCTGGATAGTGAATGTTGCCGTTACTTCAACTCAGCAACATTTGTAGTTTTTTGACCATAATTTATTCCACAAGTCCAGTCAGTTGTTTACAAAGCCAAATTAAAATCCTACACGACCAAAAACCAAGTGCTCAAATCCGGGCTACAAGTTTCCTACTTAAACCTTCATATAATGTCCACGTAATGTCAAATCCGATTAAAGACAAAAAATTTATTTCTTTTAGGTGTTTGATTAGGTTGCTTGATATGAGTTCCCACTGGGATAATTAGGACTTTTTATACCACTCCTTGTGAATATCACACCACTTGACGCCGACCAGTTTACTCGAGGCTGTTTTTCTTTTATATAGTTGTTTTAAATAGCGTGACTTTTTTCTTATATTCTTTGGCTTGTAACCTGTCTTCAGTGTGTCTCCGGTTCAAACTTTTGTAAATAAACTCGATCATCGCTGGCGGCTCCCTCCACTACTTGTTGTGCTACTTGTCTCTTCTACTTATAATAGAAGTGTTTTCTATTCGGCTGAGCGAAGCGAAAGAGAATAGAAAATACAGTTCTGCGGCGGTAACAGTGAAGTTCAAATATACGATTTTTCGTATATTCATTTGTATTCTTCATTATCTACGGGTTTAGTACGAACTCACAACGTGACCAGCTTTCAGTTGGCTTAATAGCTCAGTTTTATTGCTTGCATTAACATTGTTTACGACAGGAAGAATGCTAACGGAGGAAACAGCAACAGCATCATCGCCAATGACAACACTATTGTTGTCGTCATCAATAGCATTGTCACCACCTGCAGCATCAACACAATTTGCATCAGCATCTTCAACATCATTACCATTACTATCCTCGTTACAAGCCGCAACATCGGTAGCAACAACATCTTTACCATCAGTATCAACATCATCCATATTGCCATCATCATTTGTGCAAACATCATTGATATTGTCGACGTCGTTGTCACCACCAGCATCGTCGTCATCATTATCTTTATCACATCTATTAACAACATCCACGGCAGCAACAATGCTAAACGAAGCAACAGCGACAGAATTATTGGAGATGACAACATCACCGTTACCACCGTTACGAACAACATCGCCCACAATATCACCTGCAGAAGAAGTAGTAAGTATTGTAAAGCTGTTAGTGAAAGTTTGAAAATTTGGCTCTCTTTGTCTGTCAACATCTTCATGAAGACGTTATCTAATTATGCCTAATTTGCAGTGCAGCAGCTAGGCTTTAAAACCAACTGTGATAATTAACCATTAGAACCACTCTCTTTATTCATGTCACAACAAAAAGGTAAGAAAATATATTCAAAGTTTAAGCTTCAGTTAAGCTTAATTTAGTGATTTTCGTTTGATGGCCAGTGATAAATTACTTTTGATTTGTTTGTAAATATAATCAACCTAGACACATCATAAAGAGAACTTTTACTTTCTTAATCCTAGACGAGGCAATTCATTTTCAAATTGAGCAAAATCGATGTCAGACAAGATACTTCCTTACAGGTACCCGCTTTGTTGACTACCTTGTTAGGCAGACTTCCTCAAAGTAGACGTACTTGTATGAGATATATTTTATGTTTAACAAAATTCACAAATCTGATTGGCTATCAACAGGCCCTACTTTAGCCCAAATATAACAGTGTACGTAATGATTTCTCACATGTACGGTACAATTGTAACCTAGGCAGAAATAGTGTAAGGTACAGAGGACCCATTGTTTGGAATTTAATACCTAAAGCCATCAGGGATGCTTCCTCCCAACAGCTTTTTAAACAAAAACTTAGACTTCGACAGGCCTCAAGGATACTGGATCAAATTCAATTTGAAAAAGAAGCCTGTCAGATAACATCAAAACAAACGGACTTTTTGTATTTTTAATTTGTTAAAAATGTTTGTAACTTAGTGTTAAGTTTTAATTTTTTGTAAATTTTGTAACTTATTTATTTAAGTTTCTGGCAGGTCCCCACCAGCCTTTAGGTTGCCGCAAACCAACCTGCCTTAACAAAAAGTATATGTATGTATGTATGTAATGCTAGACATGTAATCGCCATTTTGTGCGTGCTCGGTTTTGAGTATACATGCACTTGAATAGACTCGTTTTCCAGTGTATCTTAGCCAAATGACTGCTATTTTTTGTTGTTTTAATCATTACGCAAAACCGATGGTTGTGTTCATCGCATTTTGTCAGTTTTGATTAATTGGTAACAGAGCTTCATGCCGTCCAGTTATGTCTGTAATCTCACTGTGATTACTCACTGTGATTGCTTTTGCTTCGGTAATATAATTCTCACGGTGATTAAACAAGTCGGACTACCGCTGCGCGGTCGTCAGCGATCGTCGACTATATTAATCACTCGCATGCTAATTACGAACCAAATTGGATTTCACTCAGCCCAGATACCATTGTTAACTGTACATAGTTTTCTGACAATATGAACCAATCAAAACGAGCTCAGAACGTCATATTGTGCTTCTGTATTTGCAGGAGGCTAGCAGTTTGTTCGAAAATGTCATCGAGCAATACAAAAATAATATTGGCAATCATGAAGAGCAACTTGTTACAACAGCAGGAAACGGACTTCCAAGGGAACTTATCTTTCAGACGGCATTTGCCTTTGAGGAATTTGTCCGACGTTATGGGTATTACCACCTCAGTAAATCAAAGCCTGACATTAATTATACAAACAGCAAGCTTTGTGAGTGGAAATAATATAATCTGCTGTTGCAGTGTATTTGAGTCGTGCAACAAAATGCTCCATGGAAGCAATAGGTTTTTTCAAAAAATTAAAATTCCCTAAGGTCACTCCTCCATTTAAGTGTCACAAAGAAGTACATTATTTTTTTGTTACTATGTCGTATAGGGTTGTTACATTGTTAAGACTTAACTGTCGGAAGTGTGATGGAATCAAACTAACATAGGTAGTGCATATATTATTCTCATTCGACAACATTACGCCTAGTAGAAATTGTCTGCTGTTATATAGCAAATTGTACAACAATTTTTTGGATTAAAATGCCTTTTTTTTCGCTCCCCAGTTCTTCGTATTCATCGAGTTTTCCACCCAAATGAAAGCGATTTTCATCTTCAGAAAAAAAGAAGACAAAACAGCATCAAAATTCCGTCACTTAATTTCAACAACAATGGTTTGTGTAGACAAAATGTGTTTCAAAATTATAATCATTTTTCAAACCTATCTATTCACGCTCACCCATTCAAAGTATAGACTCTTTTACTCTTAATGTTAGTTCTGATTGATAAACCACAATCGGCCATATTTTATCCTGATTAGCTATGTAGCTTTGTCCTTCAAATTACTTAAACAGTAAACCTTAACCTTCTTGCAGTCTAATCCAATTTGAGTTCAATGTAGGGTCACTGATACTTGGTATCCAATACAAGGATCTCCATGGACTTCTAATAACAAATCAACGTAGCAACTACGGAACTGAAAACACTCGGTAAGTTATCGAACCCTCGAATCGACATTGCAAAAGAACCTTTGCTTTCACATTTTCAATGCAGGTCCTTTTGTCTGATGATACACGTATGATGTGTATTTACTCTGTAGCTGTATGATGGGGTAAAGAGGAATTTTGCGTTTTCAGGGTATTTACGCACTTTCCCGATTAAACGGCCCCGGGGTTTATTGACTCTTTATTTCAAACTTTATAGGAGGCGAGGTCGCGACACGGTAAGTGCGCTTGTCTTCAAGTCGATCGGGTCGAGGTTAGGAACATTGCTTTGTGTTCCTGTGCAAGACACTTCCACAGTGCCTTTCTCCACTCAGGTGTATAAATGGGTACCGGCGAGTAGAATTACTAGTCGCTTCAATGAATTACTGAACTTTATCTAAGTGTCTGAGTGTTTAGCTTAAATTACTAATTGTGGAAACTCAAATAATAACATAAAAATAAAAGTAATAAAAATAAGAGTAGTATAAATTTGTTTCATGCTACTACAGAAACCGGGATGAGCTCAGGCCTAACGTACCACTTGGCTCGTATACAGACTTTATCTCAAACTTGGTCTCGTGGACTCGACTTTTATCTAACAATGGCGGTTCATACGATCAAATGTTTATTAAGCGAGGGTATGACTTCGATATTTTAGACAGCCATAGAATTGAATGTCGCTCTGTTACACTTAGATCGCTCAGTTGACTTGGATGCAATAAATCACTTTGTTATACCTCCCAACTCAAATACGTTTCCTGATTGGAGGAGAACGTGTCACGTGCCATTGGTCAAAACCCAATGACGCCCTAAGGCGAACAAAACTCAATGACGCCCTAGGGAAACAACACCTTGATCAAGTTGTGCACCTTGAAACCGCGGGAAATTTGTTTACCAGTCGGCCTGATGCTGAAAAGCCATTGAAGTAGGACAACGTTTCTCATTACAGACGGCATTCATTTTTTATCAAAGAAAAGGGATTTATAGTCGCAAAAACATATCGTGCAGATTAACAAAAGGGAAAATATGAACGTTTTGTGTCTCCAAGCTTTTGGTTTGGGGCTAAAAATGGGTTGCCCACGTTCGTCAACTCGCTCACCGATCGCCGTCGCCAGGTAGGAAAGTATTTGTGTAATTTACAACAAAATATGCTGCTCCTGATCAAATCAAACTCAAAATGCTCGAGTTAAGCATTAGAAGACGCCAAAGCAGCTTTAGTACTGTCTATATTTCTTGTTAGCTGCAAAGAAAAAGACTGTTATCGTGATTTTTCGATAGGACAGGTTGGTTTTGGCAGCCGCTCAATTTTGCGAGTGCGGCCAGTATGCAATGGCGTCAAGCGAGTAATTTTTTTCGGAGCTTTTTCTATATTTGAGTCGGGAGGTATAACAAAACACTTAATGACTGGCCCCTCGGGAAACAGTGAGTTTTGTTTCCCCTCGACCTCAATGTTCCCCTCGGCTTCGCCTCGGGGAACATTGAGGGTCTCGGGAAACAAAACTCACTGTTTCCCTTGTGCCCAGTCAATAAGTGCTTAGTGTTGGTGTTATTTGCAACTTTACCTTGGAAGCCCGGTGTGAAGTCTAGAAGATCAAAAAAGTCTGCATACGAGCCATTTCAGTGGAGGCGTCAAAAGTCGCCGATACCCATTTATACACCTTGGTGGAGAGAGGCACTGTGAGAGTAAAGTGTGTTGCCCAAGAACACGACACAATGACCCCGACCAGGGCTTGAACCCGGACCGCTCGATCCGAAGACAAGCGCACTAACCATGAGGCCACTGCGCCTCCCAAAATGGCCATTATACATCATCAATTTGGGTCACAGAATGGGTGAGTGCTCTGGTTTTTCAGCAGTACCAAGCTCTCTAGCAGTAGCTAAGAATATCTGTTTGTCCACATTCTATTTAGGCGACTCAACACCGTGATAATGACAGCTACAATGTATCCCAGATCGCAACAGTTGAAGCAAAACGTTATCCTAAAGTTCAGAAACCTTGAGGTAACAAAATAGTTAAATTTGGTTTGTCTGTTTTTATTCCATTAAACCTAACTGTGAATAAATCTGCTTTCAGGCCTTCCGTGGAAAGCGACAATGTGTTTTTTGGAGCGGAGTGAGCAAAATCAAGTAAGTTTCCAACTCTATTCAATGTTATAAATAACTGAAATACTATGCGCGATCTGATTGGGCAATACAGTTTCCAGACCTGTGTTTTATTGTACCGTGCTTTTTACCTATTGTAAATTGCTTTCATTCTTACAGTCGCTGTAATTGGTTTGCCTGATAAGAGACTTGATCACGGAAGAACAATAATTTTTCCTCTTGATGACAAGCGTTTTCCATAGTTATTTCTTAAAAGCAATAGATCACTCTCACTATGGGTCTACCGAAAAGCCTGTAAATCACGAGCCGTTAGGCGTTAGACATCATCCCGAGTGGTTTATTGCGGCGGTAAGCCCATAGGAAGAGTGATCTATTGCTTTATTTTATTGACCTCTTAAGCCAATTATAAAGTGCTGGCGTTGGTTTTGGTGAGCGTTTCTATTTTGCAGGAATTGCTTCTGAAGAAGGTTATATCAACGCGGGCTCGACAATTAATTTGCAGTCGATTGACAAAACAGTTAAAAAGCTGTTCTGTACATTTCCTCTACTAAAAAGAAGAAAATTATCCCGTTTCAGTTCAGACGGGTGGTCAGAGGAAGGATGCCATGTTGTGAGATCGAAGAGCACCTCAGGACAAACAGAATGCAGCTGTAATCATATGACTCACTTCGCTGTCTTATTCGACTATGGGGATGACTTTGAGGTAATGTTTATAGAAATTCCTAGGTGTTTTTCGCAATTATGTTGTTTGTCTATGTGTAATAATGGTGATGTCAACTTATTAACGCTTACACTGAATTTGTTCTGCCCCCAATTTGTGAATCAGGTAACTAAAACAGACGAGAAGGTATTGAAGATTCTCACATACGTGGGATTAGCTTTTTCTATCACTGGAATAATTCTCACCATTATTCCTTATCTTCTTTTCACGTAAGTAAGCTTTGGTTGTAAATAAAATCAACAAATAAATTAGCTGGTTTTCATGCGATTCCTCTATCCTGGTCAATTGGAATTTGGAAATGTTGTTTTTTTGAGGAAAACCGGAGCTCTCGGAGCAAAGCGAGAACCCACAACAAACTCAACCAACATATGGCACCAGACCGGAATCGAACAGCCACTGCACTCCCACCATTGCGCCAACCCTGCTCCCCTTTCTGTAAAGGTATAATTATTATATGGTTAGCTCCGCGAGCGGGCAAGATGAATCAAATCCTGCGCTGTGATTGGCTACCCGAGCGGGCAAGATGGAGCCATCTTGCCCGCTCGGGACATCCCGCCTTGTCCCGCAAGAAAAATTTCCCCAAAAGCCATATAATAAATCCTTTATTGACCAAGCTTGTTCGCTCAAGATGGCTTGATATTGGCCTCGTTCATTTTTTGCGTGTTTATTGACCTCGACTTCGTCTCGGTCCATATTTTAACACGCAAAAAAAAGAACTCGGCCAATATCCAGCCATCTTGACCTCACACTTGGTCAATAACCCATACATAATGATAGATTCGCCTCACAGGAGTTCCATAATTAAGGTATCGAGTGTTTGTGTCTTTGGTAGTGTTTTTGTTTTGTTATTATTTCCTTATATTGTTTTGTATGACTTTCGACAGCGATGCTCATCAGCCTCTATCTCAAATAAGAATGAGTCTTGCTGGATCTCTCGGAGCTGGACAAATAATCTTTTTTTCCGGTATTGATGCCACAGAGAACGAGGTAAGAGAACTCTAGAGGTTCAGTGAGAACGCCTGAAGTAATCATCACCTTTGGTTGATTGGGACTCAATAATAAAACTCCACTAGGATCCTTCTTACACCTCACCTTAATTTTTAACCCTTCCTCACGCACTCAGAATGATGAAAGAAGCCCAGTCACGGGATTTTTAGTTATTTTAGCCACGTAGCCTGAAAACAGTAGTTTACTGAGGTAGAAAAGCACCAACAATAAACCATAAAGAACAAGGATGGCTAAGGATGCAGTAGATTAACACGGATTACAAACAACGAACTTAAAAATTTAGGCTAAACTTTTCAAGACGCGCAAACCATGACGTTGCTCCTTGAAATACTGCGTCCATAACTTACCGGAAATAAACTTTGTTGTTATGTATGTCGTACCTTTTATTAATCTCGTTAAATATCTATTTAGATTCCACTAATTCCACTAATTCAAAATCTACTGCGACTTATGCTCAGAGAAAAACCGTAAGGTATCTCAGAGTTCCATGCAAAAGATGGAAAGCCTGACTGCGATCTACATGTGAGAAGATGGCCGCATGGCTTAAATGGGGAAGATGGAAACCCTTTCTAGAGAAGTGACAATTTAATAATAAATGCATTTTGTGCTTGGCAGGCTGCCTGTGTTACAGTAGCTGCCCTTATGCAGTATTTCCTGATGGCAGCTTTATGTTGGATGCTCGTCGAGGGAATCTATCTTTACTTGTTTGTTGTCAAAGTTTACAACATCAACAACAAGATGACCATCTATCATGTATTGTCATGGGGTATGTTCTGTAAGATTTTACATGACATAATTGTGGCAACACCAGATGCAATTAGTTCTGATTGTATATTCTAGAGAAATATTTTCTCCTTGTCTTACTACAGGTTTCCCTGCTGTCATGGTCGCTATTTCGCTAAGCATTGCTGCAGGAAAAGATGGAATCCAGACTTTTGTCAGTAATAAATAGTAAGAACGTTTTCGAGATTATTTTCGTGATTATTTCCTCCCTTTTTTTGTCTTTCATTCATTTCGTCGCCACTATCGTAATTCACAATCCACTTTTTTAAGGCAAACGTTTGTAGCATTTTTGTAGTTGTTCACTCTATATTTCTTTTTTC
>OZ026604.1:29181617-29191617 GCA_964020085.1 Micromussa lordhowensis | reverse complement strand
GTCGTCAGTCATTGGTCGGTTTCGATCTGTCTACTGTTAGTCAAATTGGTCGATTTGACGTCCGTGTATTGCTAGTCAACCTAAATCGTTCTGTTGGAAAATAACTTGGTTTTATCAAATGAGTTGATAATGTGAATTGGCCACCGTAAAGAGATTCGAAAGGTGACGTTTCGAGCGTTAGCCCTTCTTCGGAGCGAATCGAGGAATTGTGGGTTGTGTGGTTTATATACAGAAAGATGGAGCTACGCTATTGGTTGGTGCATGGTAACAAGAAAAATCCCCTGAAAATCTGGGATACTTTGAGAACGTTTTGCGCATGCAGATTTGGGATTCAGTCTCATTTAATTTACACTGTAGACCTCGAAAAAAGTGGTATTTTGTGCAAAGTTTGTATTAAGACTGGACTATTAAATCTAAGGCAGTAGACGTCACCTCCCCCTTGACCACAATCCCTAACGCCTGCGCGTAAGTCATAAACAGGGTCGATTTTTAAATTGACAAAAGTTTGTAACTACTTTATTGCTGGCGAGCCCTAGCGAGGCACCTGCCTATTCTTTATAATAGGGAGAAGAAGGCAAAATCTGTCGGATGTAAGGTTTGAGACTTGCGCAGTAGGTTCGTTTTTTATATCCGGGGTCTTTTGAATGTCTAGACATGTGTAGTTGATTACGGATATGCTTGTGCGTGAATGCACGTGGAAATATCGATCCATTTCAAGCGAAAGGAATTGCTTGTGGAAGTATTTATCAAGGTCATGAACGATGAACTGTTTAGTGAAGTCTCTCGAGGAAGACAAGAGATTTTGATGTGTTTGGCTGCTCATTCATAATATTTTTCGCCCGTTGTTATATTTGCCCGTTGATTCACAAAATTCCGCCCGTTGAGTTCAGTCACCCGTTGAGATCGTTGACTCAATATCTCTGCCGTAAATAATTCGACCATTGAGTTATGTTTGCCCGTTGATTCACAATATTCTTCGCCCGTTGAGGCGTTAAATTTGATCGTTGAGTCAAAACCTTTGCCCGTTGAGGTAAATAATTCGACCATTGAGTTACATTTGCCCGTCGAGGCGAAAGAAAGGCGTGCAATCGTTGAGTCAAAGCCTTCGCCCGTTGAGGTAAATAATTCGACTTAAATTTGATCGTTGACTTAAATTTGATCGTTGAGTCAAAACCTTTGCCCGTTGAGGTAAATAATTCGACCATTGAGCTACATTTGCCCGTCGAGGTGAAAGAAAAGCGTCCAATCGTTGTGTCAAAACGTTCGCCCGTTGAGGTAAATAATTCGATCATTGAGTTACGTTTGCCCGTCGAGGCGAAAGAAAACCGTGCAATCATAGACTCAAAAGTCAAAACCTTCGCTCGTTGAGGTAACTAATTCGACCATTGAGTTGTGGACTCAAAAAAACAAATCATACTGCATCCTGTGATATTGACAACCAAAGAAACATGTTTGATGGAAAGAGGCTTTCACGATCCACCAAATTTTGTTTGAAGTCAACTTTTAAAAACAATTTGAGAACAAACAGAGAACCATCTAGAATTCCGGTGAAAAAAGTACTTAACTATCTTTAAAAAAATGTTACAGGAGAGCAATGAAAATATTTATTTTTAAAAATTCTCCAGTGTCTTCTCACCTACATGATTTGTGTAAACATTACAGAGCATGGTCTTTTGAATACAATAGAGACAATGCTTGTCGTTAGAATGTGTTTTCTAGTTGAGTGAAAAGAAGGAAATGTCATAAAAGTCATTTTAGAACATTTTTAAATCAGTGCTCAATTCGGTATCAACTACATGCACATGCAATACAAATTCAGGAACTTTGTGCTCACCTGAAAGCAAACATTGGTTTGTAAGAGTGTTTGCCCAATACACCAATACCAACACTAACTTTTACCTCAACATCTTTCACCAGCAACTGGTAAAACTGTTTGAAGCAAAGAACAAACACCTCCATGCTGCCCTTACTGAAAAGGATTTAGGAGACATACTCTCAGAAATAGATGATTAAACAAAATAGCAAGGAACAATCCAGATTCAAGACGTGTTACTGATTTTGTTCGCGAATAAGTTTCCTTAAAAACATGCTATCATATTATACAGTACATGTAGTTCTTGTTCAAATATTGCTAAAGTAACAGTTAGGGTCCGTATTTGATTTTCTCAATTTGATTTTAAAGAATTTTCCTGAACAACTGTCCATTTCCATTTGATAGAAAGGGAATGGGATGATTTAAATCCTCATTTTAACAATTATTTTCACAGTTCAATTTTAATTTGGTGCATGGACAGCTTTAGTTCCTTTACTTCCAATCTACTTCCAAATTTGAAGAAACAGCTCTTGGTCCTTTACAGATTTTTAGCAAGAATTTGTATCTCATGTACAGTTACATTTAGTTGGTGTTCAAGTTGCAGTTTCAGTAAATACTTCTCAGTTTCACTTCAAATGCTGAAACTCGACAACGTTCGACCATATCCTAGAAAATTTAAGATTCACGAAAACTATTCTTACAATTCTTAAGTTTAATTTTTATTTGATGCAAGGAAAAATTCAAATAGTGCCCACCTAAATGATTCAGAATGCTCGTTTTACTATTTTAATATTGTACTTAAAATTTATAAAAAAAAACTTCTAATAGTACCAAGCCTGTGGGCTGCTAGAAATTTTTATTAGAAAATGTTTTATTGCTGTTAAGTTATAGTTGGTTTGAGCAAAGCCAAAATGTGTTTGATGGTTCTAGTTACAGTTACAGTTCATAGTTCCTAGTATAAGTTAAAAGTTTTTAATGACGAACTTTAAGCCACTAGCAGTTGCTAGAAATGATTTAAAAATTCAATTGGATAGGATACCTTTTAATTGTTGTAGTTTTTAAAATAAAATATGCAACGAATCATGCTTACTATTCAACAAGTTATGCTTCCCCAACAACTCAAGCCTGGTTCACACTTGTGCGATAAGCATAACACAAGCGACATAAGCATAAGCATAAGCACAAGAAAAAAGGAACATGTTCCTTTTTTCTTTTGCTTATGCTTGTGCTCATGTCGCTTGTGTTATGCTTATCGCACAAGTGTGAACCAGGCTTCAACGACTAAACATTTCGGGGGTCTCTTCGACCAAGTGCTGACATTTCTTACATTGTTTCCTTAACTCAGAATTCAATTTCAAACTCAGTAGTTATTTCGAAAACCCTTAAACTAAACAATTCCAAAAAAAACACAATTATATACTACAAAACTTCACCAACCCCTTTTATGATATGCTCTTCTAATAGTATGTTCAGTATTTCCTTCATGCTTTTAAGCCAGCACCCACTTTCATATTGAAGTTCCTAGTTAAGACAATTATTCCGCTCTACTTTGTAACTGTCTAGGCTACGGATTTCTTGACGTCATCGACTCATTGAATAACAAATGTCGTAACAACGGTGGAATAATAGGTCAATCATCTGCCATGTAAGTTGAGCTCTCTCCAAACACAGCCATCTTTCGCAAAGCCATCTATTCAGAAAAAGCAAATCGTCGATATGCCTGTCGGTGGTGCTTGGAATCAGAATTGTTAAGTTACCTTCGTTTGGTTAATTTCAAAGCAGTGAAGTACGCATAAGGACCATGAAAAACAATTTCATACTGATGACGGTCGGAACTCTCTTTGTAATCGTCTTCTTTTGTGAGTATAAACTTACATCTTATGTTGCGGACATTAGTATTACTTGTACGAAACCCACAACATTCGTTCACTTGAATTGGTGTTAGTTTTGTTTGGATGTATTGGTTGTCATAAGGTCTAGAACCCTGAACAAAAACCGATGAAGCTTTCGGCTATCGACTCATTTCTGCGAGATCAATATTTTTTTCTCTATGTCCTTAAGTTAAAGAAAATTTTTCAAGTTAAAAAAAGTTGTGATCAGCTTCAATTTCTTTATGAAAATATCAATACGTTTTATGAAGCTGGTTTTTGTTCCTAATTCATATGAAAGTTAGCTTTAATAAGATGCAAACATAATTTATAAAAGAAATAATTATTCACAACTCCAACTTCGCAGCAATTATCATGCAAACTTTAAACGGAGTGAAACTCAATCGACATATAGTGTTTATAGATAGCTTGGTTAATGCCAGGTTATGGGAGCATTTCTTTTTCACTTGTGCGCTATTAAACACCCGTTGAGCTGAAGTTATAAGGGAGATGTGTTATGACAGGTGGTTTTCTAACTACGTTGTCGTGCTCCTGGTATTCCCTCTGAATATTAAAACACCTAACATTTGCGAAAGCTCAGGTGGTTTCCGCCAGCTAAGAGATCAGATATCTTTGAAAAAGGCGAAGAAATAAAACTAAATTGTGTGGTGCCTTGTGAATAATGTACATTTACGTGTAAAACAGAAAGCTACTTACAGACATGATCAAGGTTACGTTATAATGGTTAATTTTAATTGTCATTTGTAGTGGGTTAAACAACCATTACTAGCGAGGTATAGTAGAGCAGCGACGGTGACAGCTGTCTCTGCAAAAAACAAAGATTTGCTGACGTCAAGATGATAAACAAACTAAGGTTATGAACTAGCTAACTGGTTGGAATAATTTTTTAAAGCAAAAGCTGTCTTAATTATATCTGCTCCTTTCGTGGCTTACAGGAACTTTACGTTATCAACATCTGTTAATGTTTTCAGTGATATCTTCGATTCATAGTCCAGTCCAACACATTTATGTTGGCTGGTGTAATATTCAGTTCCGGTTTCGAAAATATTCGCAGTTTCCGGTCACGTGAACGAAGGAGTGAGAATACGTTCGAATAAGTAATAGACCATTTCCAGCTCCGAGGCTTGGGGGAATAAAACAAAAGAAATTAATTATTCATCCCTCAACCTCGATGTGATTGGTCTATTTGCACGCTGTTCTTGTTTTTACGTATTACTAGTTCTTCGAGTGTGTTGATAACACGATGTTCTAAACTCATGTCTCTCTCTCTCTGGTTTATTTGGTTCATCGCTTCGACAGCTGGATTCAAGTTATAATTATGATGAATGTAAAATACGATTAAGAGGCCTATCTTCAGGTTAAGGCTTTGTGAAAAACTTAAGGCATGGGGTACACGTGAAGGCTGTTTTAACGTCGCTTAACACGGCCTTTCTGCCAATATCTCGGTCAAGTTTTAAGCGACACTAAAGCTCTCTGCTTATCTCATTAACCACTGTTTGGCGGTTTTGTGTAAATTTTTGGGCATTTTGGGAAAGAGATCTTTTTTTCTCAAAGGATAGGTTAAATTGAGGAAAATATGAAATGTTGAAGATTCGATGGATTTGGAAAATTAAAATTTGAAGTGAAGAATTAGTAGACAGGTGCCTTTTGTATTCTGAAGGATATTAGAAGCGAATAAAGAGGAAAAGTAGAAAACACGTGTAATCTACAGCTAACATCAACTCAACTGTTTATTCAGGTATTGCATCATCTTACATCACGTGACCTACAAATACCACATTTCCTCCTTCCTATACAGTTTTCATAACAATAAACACAATTAACTAACATCAGCTAAAAACTTAATCTGTTAAGGCTGGTTTTCACTAGCGACGGAGTCGGAGTCGGAGTCGTAGTCGGAGTCATAAGAGTGCTTATGACCTAGTGAAAACCGAAAATCGGAGTCGTAAGCGGAGTCATAAGCTCGACGGAATCGGAGTCGGAAGAATCAGAACGTTTCCATTTCTTCCGATTCCGTTTACGACTCCGTCGCTTATGATCTAGTGAAAACTGGACTGTCGGAGTCGGAAGCAGAAGCGGAAGAACCAACAAATCACAAGGCCCAGAATCGAGCGTTGTGATTGGTTTATTCTTCCGCTTCCGCTTCCGACTCCGACAATTCAGTTTTCACTTGATCGTAAGCGACGGAGTCATAAGCGGAATCAGTGATCTGCTTCCGACTCCGTCGGTTTGATTTTCACTTGATCGTATCACTCTACGCTTCTGATTACGACTCCGACTCCGACTCCGTCGCTAGTGAAAACCAGCCTTTAGGAGGCTTGATCACTCGCCCTGATCGAGTGACCACCAGACCTGGCTCAGATTCACTGTGACTAGGTTCAACAGGTCTGGTAATAGCTGTATCAGGACTCTTACACCCAGAATCCTCACTACCTTCTAATTCGATATTATCATCAACAGTAGGTACAGAAATAACATCAGATTTGCGAGATATGTCACTGTAATCTTTAGATGGAATTTGTGAATTTGTACTGGGACTGAGGGATGCCCCCTGGAAATCCAAGGATGGATTCTTTTTAGACACATCTGGTGCAACCTTTTCTACATGGGAACCCAGGCCTCTGGCATCATCTGGTATCAAGTGGTTTGCATGTACAAAACGACGATCGTTACCCGGGACACGTACAAGGTACGTTTCAGGACCCTTTACAGCCACAATAGTGCCTGGTATCCATTTCTCCTTCCCTCCCCTGGTGTTTTTCACCCTAACCGGCTGATACAAATAAAAAAATTCGCCCTCTGGGGTGGAGTCCATCCCTATGTAATTTTGATGCTACCTGCTTCTTTGCTACATGCCTTTGCAAACTGGGTTTCACCAAGGAGAGGTGTGTTCTGGGCTCCCGTTTTAAAAACAGCTGAGCAGGGGTTTTGTCGGTTGTGGAGTGTGGTGTGTTTCTGTAGCGGAATAGGACATTAGCCACCTTGTACTGAAGTGACCCCTTGTCAGGACAAGCCCGGTACATCCTCTTGAATGTTTGCACGTGTCTCTCAGCCAACCCATTTGTAGAGGGATGATATGGGGGACACAAAGTGTGTTTAATGCAGTTCATCTTCAAAAATGCTTGGAATTCTCTAGCAACAAATTGTGGGCCATTATCACTGACCAGTTCCAGTGGCAGCCCATATCGAGAAAACAAAGCTCTCAAGACCTCTATGGTAGCATCTGCAGTGGTGCTCCTCATTGGAAAGACTTCCATCCATTTAGAATGGCTATCAACCACCAGGAGAAATTGTTGACCTTTCACCTCAGCATAATCAACATGAATTCTCTGCCAAGGTTCAGTTGACCAAGGCCACAATAGCAAAGGAACTGCCTTAGGGGAATGATGAGCCTGGGTACACACATCACACAGCCTTACCCTTTCCTCTATATCGAGGTCAATTCCAGGCCACCACACAAAGGACCTGGCAAGTGCTTTCATCCGGCACATCCCTGGATGGCACTCATGTAACTCTTCCAGTAAACGTTTTTGGAATCTAAATGGTATGATGACACGCCTGCCCCACAACAGACACCCATTTTCCAAAGAAAGCTCATCTCTACGATTCCAAAATGGTCTGAGCTCTGGACTCGGGCAATTGCCTGGCCATCCAGAGGATGTATATTCATATACCTTTACAAGCAAACTATCCGTCTTTGTACCTTCAGCTATCTCTGCTGCAGTAAGGGGCAATTCATCTGTCACAGTTGCAAACGCAAAGTGCTCATCTGGATCCAAATCCTCATCATCAGCCTGAGACTGTAGTGGAAATCGACTGAAAAAGTCTGCATTTGCATTGGCAGCAGAATTCTTAAATGTGATGTCAAAATCATATCCAGACAGGAGTACAGCCCATCGCTGCAAACGAGCTGCAGCCAAAGGAGGAACACTAGATTTTGGACCAAAGATACGAGTTAGAGGTTGATGGTCAGTTACTAATGTAAACTTTCTTCCATACAGGTAGAGCTGAAATCTTTTAATTCCAAAGATAATAGCCAACCCTTCCTTCTCTATTTGTGCATAATTTTTTTCTGCACTGCTAAGTGTGCGAGAAGCAAACTCCACCGGCCGCTCACTGCCATCTTCCATCAGATGACTCAATACTGCCCCTATGCCATACGCACTGGCATCCACACTTAGTATAAGAGGCTTTTGTGGGTCATAATGAACTAGAACTTGCTCACTCGAGAGAACTTCTTTAGCCCATAAAAAAGCAATTTCGCACTCTTTGCTCCAAAACCACTCAGTCTTGTTGCTAAGAAGTTGGTAAAGTGGGTGCACTTTGGATGAAAAATCTTTGATAAATTTGGAGTAATAATTCAACATGCCTAGAAATGATCGAAGCTGAGACACATCTTTAGGTCTAGGAGCTAGTTGAATTGCGTCCAGCTTACTCTTAACAGGACTGATACCCTCTTTACCCAAAATATGCCCCATGTACTTCACTTGAGCTTGGAAGAACTGACACTTAAGGCCATTCAACTTAACATTGTGCTTTGCCAGTCTTCCAAAAACCTGTTTGATCACTTCTAAGTGACTGGTGACTCCACCTGATGTTGCCACCAGGATGTCGTCAACTCTCACCATCACACCCTTAATACCTGACAGGATTGAATCCATGACACGTTGAAATTGGGAAGTTGCAGTTTTTACACCAAAACACAGGCGCTTGGATCTAAATAAACCTTTTCGAGTGTTGACGGTAAGAAGATGAGAGGACTCTTCATCCAAAAATAATTGGTTGAAAGCACTGGCTAAATCAATTACAGAAAAGGTATCAGGAACAGCCCCATTTTGAGATAACAATGCAAACATGTCCTGTATATTGGGTAATTTGTACACATTATCCTCTATGCGTTCATTAATTGCCTTGTAGTCCCCACATACTCGTATGGAACCATCAGATTTAGGGACATGCACGACAGGGCTTGCCCAATTGCTGCTGGATACTGGATATAAAATATCTGACTTAACCAGACGATCATACTCTTTTTCAACTTTCTCCACAAGTGAGTAAGGGACCGGTCTATCCTTCATGAACACCGGCTTGGCACCCTCTTTGAGTTTTAAGGATCCCATAAAACCCTTGATACCAGAGCCCTGAGTGCTAAATAACATCTTATGTTCTTCCAATACATAGTTAAATTCAGCAGGAAAGGCCCCAGACTTAGGAACTAAAATCTCATTCTTGGTGACTTCTACTTTAACTTTAAACACATTCTTCCAGTCAACCCTTATTCAACTCAACCAATCTCGCCCAAACAATGCAGGGAGATTGCCTTCTACAACAATTAAATCAAGAATGCGTTCCTGATTTTCATATTTCACTGGTATAGTAATTTTCCCAACTATGGGAATCTTCTCCCCAGAATAATTGCGTAAAATTACTCCCACAGGCTGAATGGGATAATCTGATAATTTAGCATCATAGACATACGTACTTAGACACTGTAGAACGAGATGCACCGTGTCTACTTCCATCTTACAATCAATCTGTGCTCTACCTAACTGAACATACTGTTTGACGCGATTTACAGACTCAGTGGACAAATGTTCAGTTCCAGTTCTGTACAATCCAAATGCCACATCTTCAGCTGCATCCATTGGCAGTGTCCCATAAAACCCTTGATACCAGAGCCCTGAGTGCTAAATAACATCTTATGTTCTTCCAATACATAGTTAAATTCAGCAGGAAAGGCCCCAGACTTAGGAACTAAAATCTCATTCTTGGTGACTTCTACTTTAACTTTAAACACATTCTTCCAGTCAACCCTTATTCAACTCAACCAATCTCGCCCAAACAATGCAGGGAGATTGCCTTCTACAACAATTAAATCAAGAATGCGTTCCTGATTTTCATATTTCACTGGTATAGTAATTTTCCCAACTATGGGAATCTTCTCCCCAGAATAATTGCGTAAAATTACTCCCACAGGCTGAATGGGATAATCTGATAATTTAGCATCATAGACATACGTACTTAGACACTGTAGAACGAGATGCACCGTGTCTACTTCCATCTTACAATCAATCTGTGCTCTACCTAACTGAACATACTGTTTGACGCGATTTACAGACTCAGTGGACAAATGTTCAGTTCCAGTTCTGTACAATCCAAATGCCACATCTTCAGCTGCATCCATTGGCAGTGTCCCATAAAACCCTTGATACCAGAGCCCTGAGTGCTAAATAACATCTTATGTTCTTCCAATACATAGTTAAATTCAGCAGGAAAGGCCCCAGACTTAGGAACTAAA
>OZ026604.1:29166617-29179117 GCA_964020085.1 Micromussa lordhowensis | reverse complement strand
GTTTCCCCAGGTTTTTTTCTCTTTCACTGGCTAGCGGCTTGTTTTTAGTTTTTTTTTTTTCGGTTTTTTCTTGCCAGAAGGCTTTCTGTCGGATCCCAATATTTTCCTTTACTGCAAACTAACTTGGCTGTGAGAAAATATTCCTCCCAAATTTCAATGCATTTTTTTATTATTTGGGCCCAGTTCCAAGCTTGTGTTTCATTTGTCTGCTGCATTGTGACCATGTTAACAACCTCTGATAAGATGTGATAACCTTGGAAAACCTTAGAAGGCAATCCAAAACTCGCTTTATTTTTGCGCGGATACCCTTGCTTCAAGGGGAATTAATAGGGGACGTAGATGATTTTTACGAAACATAGGCACAATGGACCTCGACTATGATTGCGTCAAACTCGCTTTATTTCTGCGTGGATACCCTTGCTTCAAGGGGAATTAATAGGGGACGTAGATGATTTTTACGAAACATAGGCACAATGGACCTCGACTATGATTGCGTCAAAGCGCTTTATTGATAATTCAAATACCACTTCTTTCAGGGCTTCTCGTCTGACGAAGATCGGCAAATATTCTATTCGTTATTTCCTCAGTAACCAATAGGAATATCAAGAAAGAATGCAAAACTTTTTTTGTCCTCCGTCTGCTAATTGACAGGTGCAGTTTGTTTGGTCGTACGTGCGAAAACGAAGGCAGGTAATTAATTCAGTTCAGGAAACTTTATCAGTTTTGCGTTTGGAGGCTTAGAAGCGCTATTACATTCACTAAAGTAATACGGCGGAACCGCTTTTATAAGCTGGCATATATAGTTCTATTATCTATTTACTACCGAAGCCGAACAGCTGGTGCAAACTGTTCGAAGAACGCTCAAAAGCAAATTGCATATTACTGTTTGTTGTTGTCAATGTAAAAATGCTGGCGATTACAGCCTGTTAATCCTCGTGTCGATTGAGTACCAAGTCCCATTTAGTAAATTCTCAGCTCCGGCTATTGCATTTCTAGTTTTTTGATTAGCTAAAAAACTCCGACTGTGAGCCAATAGTCGGAGTTTTACGTCATATGGAAAATAGTGCGCCAAGTTTAAAATTTTTCCGCACGAAGTTTTCAACTTCAGCCCTCTATAATGGCCGAAATAAAAATCGGCGGCAAAACCCGGTTTGAGAATTTACTAAAGCAATTATTCCATTCGCCGTTGTTGGATATGAAGTGATTATAACCAACTCGCGCTACGAGCTCGTTGGTTATTTTATCACTTCATATCCAACTCGGGATCATGGAATAATTGTTATTTGAGAGGGACTCACATGCAAACATTTTGGGGTTCTGAAGCTGCGCAGTACAAACTGGAAATCATCTTTAATTTATCAGCTATTTAAGTAAACTGTCTTCATTAAATATCCTCAAAAAGGTTTGCTAGTCGCCTCGTCCACTAAGTTGTGAGCCGAAAGTTTGTTAAATTTCTAAATATTCAGGTAAATAAAAATAGTTTTGATAATTTTAATGACGCACTTTGCTAATGGTTGGCAATTCCTGTTCTCTCAAAACATCAATTTAAATACCTTTTATTGAGAAGCTTTCCATTTTTGCTAAAATGTCAGGGAAGGTTAAACACGCAGCCAGAAAGCTGGCATGCAATCATAAATCTAACGAAAGCATATGCATTCAACGAAATGGGGTTCAAGATCTGTAATTTGACGTTAGCTAAAGCCATGAATCATTATTTTGAGACATTTCAAGAAACGCTTTTAATCCAAGAACCGAGCTTGTGCTTGGTAGTTTAAGTATTTTGTTTTACTCTTGCAAGGTTTGCGGGGAGGGGGGAGGGGGGGGGGGGGTTGAAACTCTTGCTAAACATTTAACGAATAAAAAAAATACGTGAGTTTTGGTTCTTGTCTTTGTTTTGTTTTGTTTTTTGGGATTCTTTCAATGCTTAAATGGATTTTCACATCGACGTCAACGCTAGTTTAACCTTCTTCAGTTTAGTTTAGGCCTTCTTAAGGAATTGAGAAAATAAACGTCAATTGAAAATCAAAAATCGGTTTTGACCTCGGAAGAATCAGGAAAACAAACAACAAACTTTTAATTAAAAATATGAGATGAAAGTTTCCAAGCTACAGTTGGCGTCATTAACTTTGGAAATAATCCAGAGCCTGAATATCAGGGTTGAACACAGGCAGGAGAAGCGAGACTGGTGGATATTACATGTATATGCACTACTCGCGACAGACATGAGGGAGATAATTCTTACAGTATATACCAGAGTAGTAGGATAAAATATCCTAGAAAATTGACTCAGAAAGATGGCGGAAAGTCACATGATCCATTGCGTGATCAACAACAGAAATCAAAATTTTTCCCGTGTTAAATCAAAATCGAACAAATACAGTGGTAAATACAGTGGGGAAAGTGGTTGATTCTTTGCACTTTCGAAAAGATAAGTTCAGTTCAATTTTCACAAAAATTGCTGGAAGTTTCCGCCTAGAAGATTCACACTGAAGTGTATTACCAAATTGCGGTAAGCGACTCTTTGTTGTAGAAACTGACGTCGCGTTGTTGTCAAGTTGTTTCCATGAGATATCTTTAAAAGGAATTGTAAAGATAGATCAAAAGATGTCTTATCCTTTCAGCTTTTGATAACGGAACAGAGCTTACATTAGACGAAATATTAATTTCAATGTGTCTGAGCTTTTACAGTAGTAACTTTTCGATTGAACAACAAAACTCTGTTACTTTCCGAAATATAAAGGGAAAAAACCTATGTTTTACAGCTTTGTTTCTTTGTAAGTTTGGCCTGATTACCCATAATGCCCCTCATAGCGTGAAGGGATCTTCAGTAAAATCACTCTCAGCCATTTATTCATTCCTTCGTATGTTTGTTTATATAGTTGTTTGCTTGTTTTTCATTTATTTTTCAGCTGAAAAGTACAGGATGGCATCTGCAGCCTTCTCCTGTGGACGGTCGTGTTATTATTTGAATAATGCATTTAACTGCAAATCTGCTAACCTTTGTTCCAAGCGTAGCAGTGGTGTCCGGGAATGTGACAACAAACAAGATTGTGACCAGACTTGCGAAGAAAGTGAATGTGATATGGAATGCCACGGACAGAATTGTGAGCAGGAATGTAAACATGGTGCCAGTAAATGTAGTTTGCACTGTGACAGCAAACAACAGTGTAAACAGATTTGCAAAAACGATGAATGTGATATGAAGTGCCACGGGCAGCATTGTACGCAGGAATGTAAACCTGGTGCCAGTAGATGTAATCTGCAATGTGACAGCAACGAGTGTAAGCAGATTTGCAATAACGCTAATTGTACATTGGAATGCCACCGGCAGCATTGTACGCAGGAATGTAAACATGGTGGCAGTAGATGTAATCTGCAATGTGGCAGCAACGATTGTAAGCAGATTTGCAATAAAGGTGATTGTACACTGAAATGCCACGGGCCATACTGTACGCAGCAATGTAACGGTGATTCAAACAGCTGCCTGCTGCAGTGTCCACTTGCGTTTGGCTCAAACCAGTGCGAACAGACTTGTTCCCCCAATGTGGCGAAGTGCAACTCTACCACTAATACGATGGAAAAACTGACTGCTTTAACTGTAGCGCTCAGAACAACCTCGGTGCATTATTATCCTTGCAAGGATTTTTGCTCAGGTGAGTTGGTCAAATCACTCCATAAATCACATGGAAGGCATTTTTATTCTCTCTACGGCTAGGTTTTCCTCTATCGTGAACAACCGTTTAGCATATGACAAAATTGTAACTTAACAACCCGCAGTCTCTTTTCCTTTTCATTATTCATATTTCAGCCGATGTATCTAGAATATCATAACGAGGAAAGCGAAGGATAAAAGAAAGATAAGACCCAGAATGCTAGGGTGGGTTAACACAGGCTCAGAAACTAGGGAACGGGGATTGGGTAGGGTTGATTAAGGCAGATTATTCGAGGCTAGTTTAATTTAAGCAGAACAGTTCATCTCTTGCAAAAAATAGTAGTAAGTACAAGTGAGCGGTAGTAGGATGCTAGGAAATGTTACTTTAGTACTTGATGGGTTGTGATATACACCGATTAGTAAGTTTTGATTTCGTCTCATGCACCAAGAAATGGAGAAGTACATTGTCACTATTAATCTCGCATCATCTATACAATAAGTAATTTCTGAAGTGTGTGCTGTAGAATTATAATCTGCAACAAGAACCTAGCATATTAAGAGAAGGAGCAGGATTTGATCTTTTCATCATATTCAGTAGCGTTACGATTTTACAACCACATACAGGAACGCTCGTACAATCAACACCTGTACCATCATCTCCGTTACCGTCTTTGTCGATAACAATGTTGACAACATCAGTAGCTTTAGCCGCAGCATCGTTACCTTCCCAGTCATCATCATCCTCTTTCTGGCCATCTTCATCGTCATCAGCATCATTATCATTATCGGGATCATCTTTAAAAACTACAACATCTCCATTACCGCCACCGGCAACAGTATCAACACCTTCATTATCACCAATGGCATCAGAGGACAGAAGTGATGAATCTAAAAACATTTCTCGAACGGAAGAATTGGTATGTATATAATTGCGTTATTGACTAAGCGTGAGGTCAAAATAGCTGGATAATGGCCAACACCCTTGCCAACATCCTTTTGGTATTAGTATTAGGGGTATCTGGACCTAGATGAACTCGATGTGTATGAATATGCAAAAATCAAACTCGAGTCCAATCTCCAGTCATCTTGACAGAACGAGCTTGGTCAATAAAGGCCTCAATTTTCTTGCGGGAGACTGGGCAATCCTGAGCGGGCTAGATACCATCTTGTCCGCTCCGGTAGCCAAGGTCAATGCCGGATTTGGTTCTCCTTACACACTCGTGGAGCTAGCCGTTTAATATTGTCCTGTAAATATCTTTCCTATTTCAGGCGATGATAAAAACTGAAAAATGAAAAAAATGCTCTGATTAGTCTCTGATTAACCGGCTAGTGATTCCCATCATTTTTTCATACCAGTCGCTCAATAAAATGTCTAGTCTAAAGCTTTATTGTAGACTGCCTTCTAATTTGGAACGCCTCTCAAAGTAGTGAAACAGCTCACAAAATTGTGGGAATTTCGGTTCGGCAATGACTCTTGTAACCTGCTTTATTTATTTACGTCCCACAGCTTACAAACTCTCTAGGGTGCAATTCCACTTTTATGTTTCGTAAATATAGTCATTCTCATTTTATTTTATATTAATAAACCCCGTTTGAATCTCCATTCCAGGTGATGGTGATATTCAGTAGCGTTACGATTTTACAACCACATACAGGAACGCTCGTACAATCAACACCTGTACCATCATCTCCGTTACCGTCTTTGTCGATAACAACGTTGACAACATCAGTAGCTTTAGCCGCAGCATCGTTACCTTCCCAGTCATCATCATCCTCTTTCTGGTCATCTTCATCGTCATCAGCATCATTATCATTATCGGGATCATCTTTAAAACCTACAACATCTCCATTACCGCCGCCGGCAACAGTATCAACACCTTCATTATCACCAATGGCATCAGAGGACAAAAGTGATGAATCTAAAAACATTTCTCGAACGGAAGAATTGGTATGTATATAATTGCGTTATTGACTAAGCGTGAGGTCAAGATAGCTGGATAATGGCCAACACCCTTGCCAGCATCCTTTTGGTTCGTGTACGTGGACCTAGATGAACTCGATGTGTATAAATATGCAAAACTCCAAATCGAGTCCAATCTCCAGTCATCTTGACAGAACGAGCTTGGTCAATAAAGGCCTCAATTTTCTTGCGGGAGACTGGGCAATCCCGAGCGGGCTAGATACCATCTTGTCCGCTCCGGTAGCCAAGGTCAATGCCGGATTTGGTTCACCTTACACACTCGTGGAGCTAGCCGTATAATATTGTCCTGTAAATATCTTTCCTATTTCAGGCGATGCAAAAAACTGAAAAATGGAAAAAAAAGCTCTGATTAGTCTCTGATTTACCGGCTAGTGATTCCCATCATTTTTTAATCACCAGTCGCTCGATAAAATGTCTAGTCTAAAGCTTTATTGTAGACTGCCTTCTAATTTGGAACGCCTCTCAAAGTAGTGAAAACGCCACAAAATTGTGGGAATTTCGGTTCGGCAATGACTCTTGTAATCTGCTATATTTATTTACGCCCAACAGCTTCCAAACTCTCTAGGGTGCAATTCCACTTTTGTGTTTCCTAAATATAGTCATTCTCATTTTTATTAATGACCTCGGTTTGAATCTCCATTCCAGGTGATGGGGTTTCTTTCTGCGTTGAACAAAACCAATGTCCGGCAAAGGTCATCCTTGAAGGTATCCGTCCCTTTTTAATAAACTAATGTAGCGAAGATTATAAACTTATAATGTATATTTACTTCTGAGACATTTTTGCTTCACATAAAAAACTAGCCCCCTAGGGAAGAGTCATTTCAATGAGGCACCGCTTTGGTCGGTAAAACACTCTTTTGAATATTCCGTATATACCATGCTAGAAACGTGAAAACGTTTCTTCACACGATCGCTGGCAGTTGAAATTTGATAAGCTCCTTATTCCTTGAAATGAACTTTGATGGTCCACCAAGGTTTGGAGTAAAATGGCCGAGGGAAATCCCAAAGCCGCTTTATTAAAAAAAAAACAGTTTGTAATTGATATAAAAATATCATAATCTGTAGACCAGTAAGGGGAGGGCCAACAAAATGCCCAACGGTTTGCAATCGTCTTAAAAGTAAAGTGGCGTGAACAGGACATGGGGAGGAGGTGGGAATTCAAATAGTGTAATATTCTATCCTGGGTATTGTTGTTAACGACATGGAAATAAGTTAGGGGGGTATCGCTCTGGCCCTTAACACGCCTACCTCCATCCTCAACTTCCGGACACCTCCCAATAGTTTATTTACTTACATTCATCAGCTCACTCATAACTCTCCTCTTCCCAATCCTAATACTATCAGCTCACTCACAACTCTTCTCTACCCAATCCTAATGCTATCAGCTCACTCATAGCTCTCCTCTTCCCAATCCTAATACTATCAGCTCACTCATAACTCTCCTCTTCCCAATCCTAATGCTATCAGCTCACTCTTAACTCTCCTCTCCCCAATCCTTATATTATCAGCTCACTCATAACTCTCCTCTTCCCAATCCAAAATCTATCAGCTCTTCCCAGCTCTTCCCAGCTCTTCCTCCTCTTCCCAATCCTAATACTATCAGCTCACTCATAACTCTCCTCTTCCCAATCCTAATACTATCAGCCCACTCATAACTCTCCTCTTCCCAATCCTAATACTATCAGCTCACTCATAACTCTCCTCTTCCCAATCCTAATACTATCAGCTCACTCATAGCTCTCCTCTTCCCAATCCTAATACTATCAGCTCGCTCATAGCTCTCCTCTTCCCAATCCTAATACTATCAGCTCGCTCATAGCTCTCCTCTTCCCAATCCTAATACTATCAGCTCGCTCATAGCTCTCCTCTTCCCAATCCTAATACTATCAGCTCACTCATAGCTCTCCTCTTCCCAATCCTAATACTATCAGCTCACTCATAGCTCTCCTCTTCCAAATCCTTACTAATCCGAAAATTTCCGTATCCGCATAAAATTAAAATGATAGATTATACTGTAACACACAGTGTAACAGACCGCGTCCCTCCAAATAACAGCCACTGACGTCCCCTCCTGGTCGTCAACCCCATTTAGTCGTTTAGTTTCGGCTTGATTCCCTTCACGCGATTCCCGGAAATCCCCTCGGAAGTTTTCTTATTCTGGAAAATCGCTCATTGGATGACACAATCTTTCATTTACGTCCCACCATACGTGCCATTAAAAAATTCGAATAGGGATCTCACCCACAGTCTAATGAGATGATAAGTAAAAGAACAAGGAAGTCTAATGCCACCGGGGTTCCCGTCCAGGACTAGGGTAACACATAATAGGTGACCGCTTAATAGGGGTTCGACTGTATTGATTTTTATCATATATTTAGGCAGTTCAGAGCATTTTCTGCCATTTTTGTTTTAAGGATGTTGTCGATATATTAGAAAACACCATGGAACAGTCTAAAACTAAACCTCCTCATCAAGAGCAACTGAGTTTGATAACAGAACAGGAGCGAGAAGCAGAAATCTTCAAAATGGCATTTGCCTTTGAAGACTTTGCCCGTAGTTACGGTCAATATCATCTCAATGAATCAATGCCTCAGTTAAAAATTGCTAACAACAAACTCGGTAAGTAAAAATCCTTGAATTTCAATTACTCCAACTGGGAAAAAGATGCGATAATATTATCCTCTGATTAACCGAGCACGAGGGCTTTAGTGGGGAATATTGACCGAGGTCGAGGCAATACCGTGACCAAAGGCCAATATTTCCCGGTATAGCTCGAGCAGACAAGGTAAGTAAGTAGTTTATTATATGACACCAGAGCCTTGAATTTTCCGGTTTTCGAAAGGAACAGGACCCAAAACAATAAACGGCCTATGACCGTTTCCATGAAAACGGTCCGTTTGGCAAAATCCCGACCAAGAAATTAAACAACCAATGAAAACGCTTGGATTTACTTTAAGACTACATTGCCATATATATATGGGTTATTGACCAAGTGTGATGTCAAGATGACTGGATATTGGCCAAGTTCCTTTTTTGCGTGGTTATGGACCGAGACCGAATCGAGGTCCATAAGCTCGCAAAAAAAGAACAAGGCCAATATCAAGCCATCTTGACGGAACAAGCTTGGTGAATAAAGGATTTATTATATGGCTTTCTGGGAAATTTTTCTTCCGGGACACGGCGGGTAGTCCCTTGCGGGCAATATAGCTCCATCTTGCTCCCTCGATCATCAATCATCGCAGAGCAGGATTTGATTCATAATTTGATTCATCCTTTTGTTTCTCACCCCACAGTTATGCATATTCAACGAGTTTTCAGCCAAAATGCGAGTGATTTTCATCTCGAGGGACCAGAAAAACAGAACTTCATCAACATTCCCTCGAGCAATCTTCACAACAACGGTTTGTATTATAACCAGCTTAATGGACGATGCACTATATGCGAATGTACCCATAACACTACTGGAATGCAGCCATAACACTACTGGAAAAAATTTCCTGGCTCTGAATTCGAAACCACGACCTTTGCGTTACCGGTACCGTCATTTTTCCAGTAGTGTTATGACTACATTCGCATCTATCATCATGTCTACATTTAATTGCTACCGTTGGGCATCTTTATCCATTTAATGACAACATTAACAGAAAGTGATGATTCTGGCTAAGTATTGAGAGTGATTTTTCCTAATTTTCGAATGCCCAATGCCACCAAATGCAAAAAATAACAGATTGGAATTAAAACAAAGGAATCTAATGAGCAAACTGGAACACATATTTGGACACATTTCGCCAAGTTAAGTACAGGGCTACAAGGATAAAACTTTAATTGCACCTCGAATGTTGTAAAAGGATGTCAAAGAACCAGCCATTCTGGTTAAATTTTGAAACTTATAGTTAAAGAACAAAATCGTTCTTTCTACAACAACATGATATGTTTAAAGTAAGTCTGGCTATACTTTTTTTAAACACGATATATTGGCCGGGACGCCGTCCCTTTGTTTTTAAAAGTTTACATTTGATTCGTTAAACGTTTCTTGTGACGACTTGTCCAAGTACAAACAGTCAAAGCTTGTTCACATAGGTACTTGTCTTATCAGACCAGGTATTACACGTAACTCAGATTTCTATAGTAAGAAGTACGTACGTATCCTGGACGAGCTCCATGAGCTCCGTCCTAGACCTGACGTGGGTAAATAAAGTATTGTATTGTAAGAAGTTAGAAGACTAGAAGACTTTTTACTGGAGCTAACAAGGCGCGGATCCAGGATAAATGGTGATTGATTTCCAAAACGAGTGCCTTCTAGAGGGGTCTAGGGCCGTGTCCCATTATGAAATGTTATGGATTTTTTTTATTCCTTGAGTCCCATTTTTGGAGTTTCTGAGTAATTCCCGGCAGTTTTACCACGCTGCCCTGATAATTCGCCGAGTCCCATTTTTTACAAGGGAACTCGTAGCTGTCAAACTAAGGTCTAAAGTAGATAAATTACATATACTGTTTAAGACGTTTCATATAACTATTTTGTCCACATCATCCTCAGTCGTACCTCAAGAAAACTATGCTCGTTTCATTTTTGTCCTAGCTTGCACACAAGGGTTAACGTTCAGTTTTTTATTTCTGTTTATTTCAACTCAGGTTCAGTGCTGGTTGTTATCGTGTACAAGGATCTTCATGAAGTACTTAAATCGAATTCATCCAATAGTGATGCAACTAACAAAAGCAGGTAATTTAGAATTATATTACTCCCTTCGAGCGTCCAACGGGGATGGGAAAGGTATTAATATTTCAGGTTTCCTTTTTTTATTTGGTTAATTATTGCAATCAGGAATCTGCTTTTAGGCTTGGCTAAATCTATATATTAATGAGTTTGAGAAATTTGTATTCTATTCAGGACTCTTGACACCATAATTATTGCAGCTACGATGGACCCAAAGCCGAAAAAGTTGCAGCAGAATGTAGTCCTTAAGTTCAGGAACCTGAAGGTAACAAGAACGGAACATTAATAGAGAAAAATCGATCGTTCTGCTTAATCGAATGTAATTGAATTACTGATTCTTCCGTACTATACTTTTGTCATGCATTTATTTTTGAAAGTTGACCGATAATATTTTCAGGTTGCTGACGGCAAGAGATCTTGTATGTTTTGGAGCGGCCACAGCGAAAAAAAGTGAGAATCAAGCTACCTGTATTTTTTAGCTTACTACCTTAACTTGCTTTAATTGAATGTCGCTTCCATTAATATATACCATATAGAGATGCAGGCATCGCAGTTCTCGACTCAGGACCTGAGAGAAATAACATACATTGGCTTCTATCCCTTTTACCTCGACTCATAACTGTAACAATTCATTCCTGTTTCAATCAGATTTTGACTCTCAATTTTTGCTGTTTTGTTTTCCAATGCCGAAATAAATCTTTTGGCTTCCCTAACGAGCGTTTCTCGGTGATATGAACATTTTTCTGTGAAATTTGATTAAATACCTACCTCTTTCCAGTCCAGACGGGTGGTCAGAAGAAGGATGCCATGTTGCGAGATCGAAGAGCAGCTCAGGACAAACAGAATGCAGCTGTGATCATATGACTCACTTCGCTGTTTTATTTGACTATGGTGATAACCTTCAGGTAAAAGTAGGAATAGTTAATCTCCGCTGAAATCTTTCCGACGGAAGCTCGATATATCCAAGTGTATTGAAATAATGTTTGAGTTCGAGTTGGAATTTCTGGCTCAAGTCAGATTCGCGTTCCAAATAAAATTTTGAGTTGGATTAAGAGCTGAAATTAATTTCATTGTTTCTTTTTGTTGTTGTTGTTTTTTTTTCGTTTGCAGTTTACTTATGATTTTTTAGCTTTTGCTGGGCGGTGGGTTTCCTTTTCGCTTAATTCCCCTACCTACAAACTTAAGGAGTACTAGGTCTAATCATAGCCCTAATCGGATTAACGTAAGAACTGATTAGGCCATCAGGGCTCTACCGAAGCTTAAAATAGCAAAGAGAAGTCTAACGGACACGTGAAATATTGTATTATCAACTCATGGAAAAGTTTATGTAGCTTGTTTTCTGTCACCTATTTGTAAAGCAGATCACAGAGAAAGACGAGAAGGCATTGAAGATTCTCAGTTACGTGGGCTTGGCTCTCTCCATCATCGGAATAATCATCACGGTTATCCTTTATGTTTATTTCACGTAAGTCATAGAGCTACTTCGTGCAAATCACCCAATTTTATAGCCGGATGCTGTTAATAAAATTTACAACTTAAATGTGGCTGAGACATTTCACACTGTCAGAATATTTTTTCAAAAGCTCATTAAAAGCCGGAATGCAAATGAAAGTAAAGTGTATAAACCATCGCCATCGCCAATCAAAGTTTCGGTTACAAAACTTATATTCGTGTCATGCTGAGATTACAATATAAAGTTTTTCGAGAATTCTTATTAATCGTTTCTTACTAGGTTGCTTACATTCGTTACGCACTATGCATGTTTATTAAGTAAGATTTGCTAGACGTGTGTTATTGCGTTTGAATCACTCTTCCACTGTACCAATTAATGCTTTGCCCTGGTGATGTTCAACATTTGGATTTTATATTTTTTCCTCATTCTTTGTCTTTCTTTCTATGACATAGTATTTTTTTTTTCTTTCTTACTAGCGATGTACATCAGCCTCTCTCTCAAATCAGGATAAGTCTTGCTAGTTCTCTCGGAGCAGGACAAGTAATCTTTCTTGCGGGAATCAATGCCACAGAAAACATGGTAAGGGAGTTTTCGACATTTGCCGAGTCCCATTTGCTGCAGTTTCACGTCATGGTGATTTTTGCATCCCACAGGGGCAAGTCAATTTTGTTTTAGCCATGCGTGTTCTGCTAGCCTGCTT
>OZ026604.1:29154117-29161617 GCA_964020085.1 Micromussa lordhowensis | reverse complement strand
TTCAGAAGAAGGATGAACGCGGTTTTTCCAACTTCAAGTCTCAACGATGTAAACTCAACCAAGAAAACTTCTCAGTTTAATCAAAGTGATGTCGGGATATCGAAGGCAATGGAACTCCACTCATGCACTGATAGCGTGTTTGAACTAAAGTAGCGATTGTCCATATTAAAGTGTCATTGGCTTCTCGTAGCTTAAAAACCAGATAACTTTTGTAGCGAAAAATGTTCCCCATTTTACTGTATAGCCGTTTTAACATGCAGTTAACCGTACAGGGACGGAAATTCATAGTTAAACAGTATTAAGTTTTACGGCTGACGATTACTAAGCTTAGGTTTTTATATATATATTTACGTAGACAACTCAGGCTCAGTTGGTGGGTAAATTGTCAAACATGCTCACGAGACCCACGTTCTACAGAACAGACATCCGTGGCTGTTCTGTTGGTTTTTGTCAGACACTCAGTAATCTACAACGGGTATCAAGTGACCTGAGATTGTATACTAGGTCTTTTCAAGTGGCTAAAACTATAAATGGAGGCAGCGTGACCAAGTGGTTAGGGTTAGAAAAATCCGCACGTCGCGGGTTCAAGTCCCACTCTGACCACCAAGCTAGATTTGTTTCTCGGTAGACTATACTGAGTTCAGCTCCTCGGTCATGCTTGTAAATAGCCAACTGTTCTGTCTCCCGACAATTGGAATTTTTAAGCCTATCATGTTTATTTGAAATATTTCTTTCTTTCAGTTTAAGTGAGATGCCTAAAGAACTAGTTAGTTGTGGCTAAGCGCATCGACCACTATATATATTTAACAGCAACAACATTTAAGAAATAGAAAACATGTGCCGTGTTTCTATCGAGTTATAGAAACACGAGTGAAAGTTTGGGAGAACGAGAAATGCTGTGGGAACACGAGCCGCAGGCGACGAAGAAAAAGAAAAACAGCCTGTTTACTTCGATCATCAAAATGTGGATTCTCTTTGTTCGCGCCATCATTACGTCAACAGCTCGTGCTAGTTCTGTGTTTCTATCGAGTTATAGAAACACGGTTTTAAACCAATCAGCGTGCGTATTTGCTTTGGGTTATTCTCTAAATATATTTAACAAGAACAACATTAATAAATATCATACATTGACCACTCCTTGTGTTGTTTTGAAGCCTTCATCTCTATTTGAAGTGAAACTTATACCTGATTTTACTTTTTAAGTCCGCTTTGGTGAAATATCAAGCGACTTTGGTCGAGCCATGGTTCGTATTTTGGCGAGAATTAGAGACCAAATGAGCCTGTTGTGCCGCTGAAGTGTAACAATAAAAGGTACGATTAGATACTTACTGTACCAAAATTCGGACATTTTTGTGGTTACGGTAATTTGTCAGGCGTTCCAGTTATGTGAAGTGCACTAGCTGAGTTCTTGCTGCGACCTCGTCAACTAATACGCGATAAAAATCTCCAGCTCATAACCATAGTGAACACCGCGTCGCAAATTTTGCCGCCATTTCATATCATCGCTTCATTTAATTCAATTTACAAAACCTTCAATATCCAGTATTTATAAATAAATTCAATAACCGTTATGATGTGACCTCATACAACAGACTCTGCAATTAGTTCGGGATAAAGCCCTCGAGCGATTTTCGTTTTACACACGGTAAAAACCACGGTCTGGGAAGCGTATATATTTATGTAACACAATCTGGCCCAATGAAAACAGGAGCCGCTTACCCAGGTCTCAATAAATTCGGCGACGAAGGGGGAGAAACAAGCAAAGGAAACGCAATTTATTTCATAGAGTCTGACGTCCATGCTCCGTATGACTGGTTCGCGCCAAAAATAGCCTCCGGTTTGACGCAGGCGGGGATTTCACAAACAAAGCAGTCAAACTAAGTGTTTTCTTTACTGCGTCTTAGGCGCGCAAGTCAACGTACGCAGCATTATTCTTGGCGAAGGCGGCAAGGCGACAGAAGCACAGAGCAAGTTCCTCGTTTTGATGGAAGGCGCCGTAAGGCAACTGAACCTAGCCGCGAGCGTGCAGAAATATCAACTTGCCGTTGATAGGTGATCAGTCCATCCCCCAAGGCTTTGCCGGTAGCTTTCGAAGCGTTCGTAACCACAGTGATGACAGCGCCGATTATGGCCCCTGCGGCGAGAAAAATGGCGGTCACTGTCACACCATATTTTTTTAAGATATCTTTGATTCTCTCCAAGGCAGGCCGCGCCCTTTTCGCAATCTGAGTTTGCAAACGCGCGAGCTCCTCGTTTCTTTCTGCCACTCTACCTTCTGCGGCTTCTTTGTCAGAGGGCAAGGCATTCTCATCTTCTATGATCGCCTAATCTTCTTTGTTTTGGCGCAGCAGCTCGCTTTCTTGCTCTTTCAGGTCACATCTTATGGTTTTGTGCTGTAAAGCCTTTCTTTCAGCTTATTTCTTTCGCTTTCTCTTTTCGCGAGGCTTGCTCTGAGTCTGTCGACCCTTGCTTGTTCTTTTTCCTTGTCTTTACTTGTTTTTCAAGCGCCGCCAATTCTTTTTTCTTGCTCTCAAAATCGGTTTGTAAATTCTTTTTCAGTTGCTTCAGCATGTGCAGTTCCGTTTCACTTTCAATGTTGGAGCCTTGTCCCCCTTGAATGGCATCAATCTGGGCTTGAGTTCTCTCGGTTCGTTGTCTTAGCTCTTGCAACTTTTGAGAGGTCTTGTCCCTTTCCGCAGCAAAGTCATTTGCCTGTTTAATTGTTTTTCAGAGTCTCTTAAATTTTGGCGTTCATATCTTATGCTCTCATTTTCTTTAGCAATGAATTCTCTCGCCATTGGGTCAATAGTGCTTGATTTTTTGCGTTCGAAACTTTTGAGAAACCCAGAACCGTCCTCTTTGAAAATTTTGGACTCACCCCATCTTGGATCAAATGAAACAATCTCGGACGGATAACCTTTTTTGCTGAAACCAATTGGGCCCAATTTTCCAAAGTCCACTTTCGGGAACCTTTTTCTGATGAAGTCTTTGGCCTTTTCAAGCAGGGCTGGTTTATTCTTCTCAGGTATCATTTCGCCAAGCAGAGGGGCTCCCTCATAAGAAGTGTCAGGCAGTCCGCTCTTCTCGCGATGCCTCGTTTGCATTCTATTTCTTCGCCGCGGTGGTAGGGAGTGGACGCTGCGCTCGGCAGTAACGGCTGGGTTGTGTTGGTGGCCTCTGGTTCATCATCGTCATCGTCATCGTCGTCATCATCGTTTTTCCAGTCATCATCATCCTCAAAGCAATCCTCAAATCCGCCTTCCACCATCGCGATAATATATTCCAATTAATTTTTTCAATCAGAAGAGTGTTGGCAGGGGAATAATATATCTTCTTCGAAGAAGAGATGTCCATGCCAGAAAACCTTGGCCAACCGCACAACGAAAAGACAACCAACGCTATGAAAGCCCAGAGCGCGGTCAAGCGCCCAAGTGCGGTCAAGTGCCCAAGCTGAACGAGAACGAGGTTTTCGTGAATGGGTCGCTGGCGCTTCGCTTTCACATCGACCTTTCTGGAGGGCTCGCCAACAACTTTCGTGTTCAGAACGTCACGCGGGCGCTTGTTGACAAGCTGGTTGTGAAGTTTTCGGGCACTATCCTTCAAGACACTGTTAATGTTGATATCTACAAAACTGCCTTTACATACTGTATTGTACAAAACAAAGGGGATGCTAAAAACATGAAATCTGCAATTCAAAACATTGTGCCTCATGCATTTGGTCACCATACTGGTTGTAGCGAAACATGGTGTCAGTACAAGAAAGACCCTTCACATTACTGTCACAGAGATCTTCCCTACGGTAAAGACCTCCAAGGAGATAGCCTTCAGTCAGCCCTGAAATCTCTCTTTGATGAATATAACTCAGACATTGTGATCAACAAACTTGCACCTGCAGCAAATTCACAGCGTAATGAGTCTCTAAAAAGTGTGGTGGGCTCGAAGAACCCCAAAATTCGATTTTACGGGGGAAGTGAAAGCAATGATTATCGAGTGTCCTGCAGTGTCTCTCAAGTAAATTTAGGCTACAGCTACATTCCTCAAACTCTGGAATCACTTAACATTGAGCCAGGTTTTTTCTGTGTAGACCATAATACGAAAATGGACAAGAAAACTTCGATGGACAAACAAAGGAAATAACAATTGCATTCAAGAAGCGTCGATCCCAGTTAGACAAGCACAAGATTTCAGAAAGCTCGAAAAAAGAGCTAGGCCAAAGAAGGTACTATGTACGAAAGTGGCATTGGCCTGAACTTAAACTCTTCTGCAGCATCAATGGAGTTAAGCAATTCTGAATTTTCAATCACTGAACTTTATAGCATAAACGCTGCTATCACGAAAGAACAACAAGAACAGTACGAAAATGCAGTTCCGCGGAAATACACTTCGAGACCTACGGCCCAAAAGGAAAAATTTGATGACAGTAAATTTTATCACTTTGTTTTATTTGACATCGAGACAA
This sequence comes from Micromussa lordhowensis, assembly GCA_964020085.1. Classification (NCBI taxonomy): domain Eukaryota; kingdom Metazoa; phylum Cnidaria; class Anthozoa; order Scleractinia; family Lobophylliidae; genus Micromussa; species Micromussa lordhowensis. The sequence goes on along the minus strand of OZ026604.1, from coordinate 29,157,158 downwards.
ATTCAACGGGAAAATCAGCAGAAGTATGCCTGCTCGCTGCCGTGGATAGGTCAGACAAACAATTCTCATGCTATATTCTACCAAACAGAGGGGAGAGGAACGTACAATTAAATTTCTTTCCTCCCTATTTTTTTCGCTATTTTTCTCCCTCCTCCCTAATTTTTTCGGGCGTTTCTCCCTCCTTCCGGATTTTTCACCTTTCTCCCTAATAAGTCTTCTAAGAGGCTTATTTCAATTGCTACCTCACCACAGTCCCTCATTTCCACATGTCATAAGAGAAGGAGAACATACGAAACACATTTGGCAGGTCGTTATATCGCGTTCTTCCCATACTACCTTTCGGTTTTGTCACGTAAGCTTTAAGCTTTGCTTTTTACAACATTAATGTTAACTACCGCCGGTATAAAGGTCAGAATGGTAACTCACAGCTACTTGCTACATGAAACAGAGAAAGGCAACTACATACGTTAATTTAAGCATTCCAATGTTTGTACAGAATAATCTGAATGAAATCATAACGTACCGCTTCACTTTCTGGAGTGGCCTAATGATAAGCGACCACTCCCATAAGCGTTCTGTACTCCGGATCGAGCAGTCCGGCTTGGAGCACTAGCTAGATCTGGCTGGGGTACTGCTTTGTGGATTTTGGTCTCATTGTGTCTCTCTTCACCTAAGTTTCAAATGTTGTTCAGGACATCCTTTTTTCTTAGTGATGAAGAGACCTCTGATAAATGGGTACCGACGAATTTAATGCTGGGGGAACCCTGCGATGGACCAGCATCTCGTGGAGGAACTGCACGGGAGAGTAGAAATACTCCTAGTCGCTTCATGCTACAGAAACTGGGATAAGTTCGACATGATGAAACTCTTGCCCAAAGGAAAGAAATGTGCAACCAAAAGCAGCCCATCAAATCTGTCAGCGGCAAAGTTCAACGAGTTTTTTACATCGATTGCAAGGAATTTATGCAATGTCTTCAGAGACTCTGCCTTTCCTCAAATTTTAGTCTCCAGAGTCGAGAAGGACTTTGGTTTACAGGCTGTTGATACCAGTTTTGTACGTAATGAGCTGGCAAAACTAAAACTATCAAAGGCTACAGGACTCGACAAAATCCCTGCAAAACTCCTTAAAGATGCAGCCTCCGTTATAGCCTAGCCGGTCACCTATCTTATAAACCTTACTATTTCAACAGGTGAAATTCCATCAGAGTGGAAGGAAGCCAGAGTAACTCCAATTTATAAGGCTGGAAAGAAGGATGATGAGAACAACTATCGTCCAATTTCAGTTCTCCCCCTGGTTTCCAAGGTGATGGAACGTGCGATTCAAGTTCAACTATTGTCCTTTCTTGGAGAAAACAACGTTCTCTCAGTTTTTCAATCCGGTTTCCGCAAGAAACATTCCACTGAGACTGCGGTTGTTTACCTGGTTGACCATATTTTAGAACACATGGACAAGCAACAGTTAACCGGAGCTGCCTTTATCGATTTAAAAAAGGCCTTTGATCTTGTTGATCACCATTGCCTACTTCACAAGCTACAGCACTATGGTGTTAGAGGACGCAGTCTCACCTGGTTCAGAAATTATCTAACTAGTCGTTCGCAGAAAGTTCAATACGGAAAAGAGTTATCATCCAGCCTACCTTTAGACTTCGGCGTTCCGCAAGGTTCCTTACTAGGACCATTACTATTTGTTATTTACATAAGTGATCTGCCTGAGTGTCTGATGCACTCAGAAATTAGCATGTACGCCGATGATACAGTCGTCTACTACACCGGGTCTCATGTTAACGCCATCAGGAAAAATCTACAAGAAGATCTCAAACGAGTTGAGCAGTGGCTGACGAGTAACAGACTAATATTGAATCATAGTAAAACGAAAGGACTACTCTTTGGAACAAGGCAACTATTACAAACCTCATCAGACTTTGTACTGCAGATCCAAGGAAATGACATAGAGAGAGTGACGAAGTTTAATTATCTCGGGGTTATGCTCGACGAACAACTTCACTGGAAAGAGCATGTCGACTCGATTTGTAAAAAAGTCAACAAGCGACTGGGAATTTTAGCACGAATAAGATCTTGTCTTACTCTTAATGCAGCGAAGTGTGTCTACAATACACTTATAGAGCCAATCTTGTGTTATACAGACACCGTGTGGGGTGAATTGTCAGCGACCTCCAGCAAAACTTTACAACGGTTACAAAATCGCGCTGCCCGCATTGTTCTAAGGCGTGACTCTTCTAAAGACACTTTAAACGTTTTAGGGTGGGTGGAGTTAGAAACGAAACGGAAAAGATATAAATGTACTTTAGTATATAAATGTCTAAATAATCTAGTGCCTAAATACTTGAGTGGATATTTCACAAGAAATTTCAATGTGCATAACTACAATACTCGTAGAAGAACAGATCTGCACCTGCCTAAACCTAAACTTAGCCTTGCTAAACGAACTTTTAGATATTCCGGTTTAGTTTTTTTTAACCTCCTACCCCGTAACATTCAAAACGCCAAGTCACTTTCTTCTTTCACAGTTTTAATTAATACCTACAATTTTTAGATTTTATAGACATTAGATTTTTATGAATTACTGCATGCTTGTTTATACTCTATACTTTTAATTATTGCATGCTTTTTTTTTTTTTTAAATCTATACCTGTATTTCTAAATTGTATTTTTAAATTATCATGATGTGCTGTATTTTTAATTATTATATTTTTAGTCCAGGGCCCCTCTGGATATCAGCCTCGTCGCTGAATGGGCCACCCTGGTAAAATAAAGTTTACTAACTAACTAACTAACTAACTCTAGGCTCAAACGCAGACTTCAGTAACTTCATTTTCTGCTTTAAAGTCAGAGAAAGTCGTGATATCTTACGGGAACTCGAACCCGCCTGCTGCAACTGCGTGTACGTGTAGGCATGTTGCACTGGCCAATTTGTTCTGGCAGTTCTTGGTCACTTTCGTCACTGTTAACATCGGTTATATCGCTTATGTCCTGCCGCACAGTTTGAAGTCTTCAGTCAGAGTGATGCCTTCTCCTACTGC
>OZ026604.1:29136617-29139117 GCA_964020085.1 Micromussa lordhowensis | reverse complement strand
CGATTGATCTGTGGTCTTTGGCAGACAAGGCAATGCACGGCAGCGGCACGCGCCTTGTGAACACCAAAGACGGAGTCCAGCTGGAAATCGGGCGGGGTGCCAAAGGCACAGCGTCGTGAATTGCCACATATTCGTGATCTCCGACTCCCAGTTCCACCTTATGAACAGACAGATCGAATCTGTGCAGTATTAAATCTTCTTCGAAGAAGATAAATGGACCTCATAAATATTTCGTTAAACGCGCTCATCGAGGGGCCTACTAACTCGGGAGAAACGCAGTTCCTCGTGAACCAGCTCTGCGGCCCTTTCTGTGGCAAGTTCGATTACGCCGCGCTCATCTGCTTTATTTGGCGCTCTCGTGGGTTTGGTGTTTTCAGAATTACCCCTCCATGAATTTGAACTTTTCACATTTTTACAATAGAATGGACGCCAAAGCCTACTTCAGCCCCGATGGGTACTGGAAAGGCCTCGCTGCCATCAAAAATTTAGCAGAAGCTACCAAAGTCCCTGAAGAAACTGCCAAGAAAAGGCTTATTAAACAAGCTCTTTGGCAGATCTACCTCCCCGCTCCGCGCTACATTCCTCGCACGTATCGGCGCCTAACTCGGTCCACCAAGCGGACCTTCTTTTCTGCCAAACGACAAGCTGTTACGTGGCCGCAAAGTTAACAAATACGCGCTGACTGTTGACAACATCGCCAGCTACTACAAAGAAGCCGAGCCTCCGACCTCGAAAGGCTTAAGTTGCGAAAGCTTTTCAGTTGATTTGCAAGCACAGCCCTTTGACGTGGCCTCGGCTGCTACAGGTTGACCCTGCCCGCGTGCGAGTTCATGGGAGTGTGACCAAAGAAGTGGAAAATCAAAAACAGCCATTCGCCGGGGCCGCACTGAAATTCATCGGGACCAAGCTTTCGTTGAACGTTTCAAACACACGCTCGCGGAGCGCTTGCTCGTGCAGTTATTGAGGCGCTGAATAATGAGGTCACTCGCCCGACCGGCAAAAAACCCGCTGACGCGATCAAAGAAAAGGTTTTGCGGCAAAACCTTCCACTCCATACTCAAGGCCTGTTGGTGTAAACGAAAAAAGCTCTCCTCCAACGTGAATGTTCGCTTTCTCTACCAGCCTGGCGAGCTCGAAGGTGGGACAAAAAGGGCTACAGACCTGGTCTGGTCTTTGGTTGCGCAGTCAGGCTGGCTACGGGCCCGTGGCTAACAAGCTGCCTGTCAAGCACCGTCTTCACTTCAACGTTGAAAAACCTCACAGACACCCAATTCGTATTAGGCCTCTCGATGTTGTCAAGATTTTCCCGATCACTCTCTTTCTGATTCAGCCATCTTTCTGCTGTAGCGAAGTTGTTCATCCAAGGGGAGCCCCTTTTCTTATTATAATAAACCATAAGCCTTCCGTCTCCGGTGTTCACAAGGACGTATGCATAATCATAGCGTATGTAGAAAGCAGCGTTCACCCTTTCTCTGAATTTTCTCGTAATAGAGGGCGTAAGATTTTTGTTAATATCCGGCTAAAAGCAAATCTTATGAAACGCCGCCCCGCCTTCTCACCCTCGAGCGTGTCATTAATCCTAAGGAGCTCGTTCTGATAGTTAGTGACTGTTGGCTTTTTATGAGGAGGATAAGGATCAAACTCTTCAATGAGCGCTCTCCTTCTTATTTCCTTCCTCCGTCTAAGAGGTTTAATGGATTTATTACCCCTTTGAGAGGGCCTACTCAGGAATTGGTTCATCCAAAATATTCTGGAGCACATCGCGAAGCCGCTGTTTTTCCATTTTATAAGACAGTACCCGCAAACGTTCAAATGGAAAATTAATGCCGGGGGGGGGGGGGTTCATTGGGAACTTCGGGTTAGACGCGCCAGGCGACGACTCCGGCCCCCGTCGACTACTAGTATGCTGCCGGTATTTGTTTTACTCTTCTCTTATTACTCAATAAGTCCGTATATCAACATTTATAATTAATTGCAAAGCATCTGTCTGGTATAGGTTTCCTGACTTCCATACTGTCATCGCGATGGAATAATATGGCAATCATCTGTCACACGAGTTGCGTTTATTAGAAATGATCCTAAGGCTGCTTTTTAATGGCCATCTATGCGGAAAGAGAAAATTGCTAGTATCTCTCGGTGGTGCTTAAAGAAAACACTGGAATATAAGACAGAATTCATACCTTACATTGGTTTTCTAAATTACGAAGCAGCGAGGAATGTATAAGGATCATGGAAAACAATTTCGGACTGATGACGGTCAGAATTCTTTCTTTTGCAATCGTATTATTTGGTGAGTATCAACTTCATCTTTTTTCCCCTGGCAATAGTATTATTAATATGAAATCCGCCACAATCATTGTCTAGCTGACACACATTGACTGGAAGTTTTGGTTTTCATTCGTTGCCATACTGGTCTACAACTCTGAAAAAAACTGATCCGGTGAAACTGGCAATTTATGCTACACGGTGCTAAATTATTCGGCTATCTACTCAACTTAAA
>OZ026604.1:29104117-29129117 GCA_964020085.1 Micromussa lordhowensis | reverse complement strand
CCAACGATTTACATCGATCTCTCTTCGTGTCGTAAACAAAAATCAAGGGACGGACCTCAAACAGAATGACTTAATTTGCCTTCCAATAGACGCTTTGAAACTTACTAGTGCCAACCAATGACCAACAAAACTTTGGACGAGTCTAAAAGCTAATACCATCAGGGCTACGCTGATTACTGTAAGTTTAAACGGGCCAGACTTATGACACCGTCGACTGACGTCCCGTACGCGATACCACTCAAGAGTTTTGGAAAAGAACAGCATTGAGCAGCTCTAGATCTTGCTTTTGAGTGCTCTCTAACCTTCCCTAGCTCATCATAACTCAATGATATCCAGCTAATAGTATCAATCAAAACTGTCATCCCAGCTCATCCAACTCACGCCATGAGAGCCAGCGTGTCTCATTGGACGATGTGGATTGGATGACGTGTACTCAATTTGATAGCCTGCCTTTGCTGACGACTATGCTTTAATACTTTCTTTATTTTAATTGAACAGAAATGATTTTATGTGATTGCATTGTATCTGAAGGCTTTCCATGTTGGCAGGTGAAGTCCGCAATAATGCTGACTCGGGAGAGCAATCTTGTACCAATCCGAATAACTGTCGACAGATTTGCGCAGCTGCAATATGTACTGTGAATTGCCATTCGAAACACTGTAACCAGAGGTGCGAAGCTAGTGATTGTTCTCTGCAATGTAACGGATCAAATTACTGTATTCAGTATTGCGGAGGTGCAATATGTAGTCTGAAATGCCACGCACGACACTGCGACCAGACTTGCTTTTCGCCTTCATGTACCCTGGAGTGTGGCAGAGCAAGCCAAACGTGCAATCGAACTTGTAATGGTAACGGCATGAATGGCTGCACTACTGTGTCCAGAGCTACCACTTCTAGAATGGAAACCGTTACAACTGAAGCGTCTTCAACAACCACAGGACATCATCATATCAGTGGGCTTTCCTACACAGGTGAGTGACCAACCAATAATTTTGTTATTGTAGAGTCCTCTTTGAATTTTCGCAAGAACTAATCCGTGGAGCAGAATTAATCTTCAAGGTGAAAGCTTAATTAGTTTCAATCTAACAACCACATCCAGGACGGCCGCTACCACAAACAACAACAATAATAATAATAATAATAATAATAATAATAATAATAATATTAACGGTTTAAGGTATCAGTGTACCCCAAATGACCATCATTCTTTGGCCCCGCTTTACAGTCGGACGTTTCACGCAAACCCCAATTAAGTATATATTTTTCTGAGAGCTTAATAATTGTAGATTACGAAGGTATATTCATCGACATAAAAAAATGTACGGTTTTCCGAATATAGCGCGCTATTTCCCAAAGTACAGAGGTTCACTAATCAAGTTCGTTTCCGGTCAGATTTGATCGGGAGAACACGATCAACATCGCTATGTCTTCTTGACACCTTTCTCTAAAAAACGGTGTCGGGAAATTTTGATGACTTGTCTGGTTTGTTTCTGACACGCAGTTAAACTTTGAGAGTTGATAAAACACGTATTCTCTTCACTAAAAAGGTCATAACTTTTGAAAGAAGCCAAAAATGAAAATTCCCCGACACCGTTTTTTTGCCTGATTATCGGGCAACGTTATCTCCAAATTTCAGCGAAAAAGGTTGAAAACTCGCCGGAAACGAACTCAAAATGTGCGCCTCACTTGCTGAAATTTTCGTTTCGAGATACGAAGAAAAATATACTTTTGGGCGTTCTTCCGGTGTAATGAGATAATTACACAAAACGTGTGAAAGTTAATTACCCGTTGATAGACCAAGTAAAGGCTCGCTTTACTTTAACAATAGAGCTCATATCAATAACAAAGAGGGCTCAAAAGTTGCTCCTGGCGGGAAATATCCTTTGGAAGATCTGGATTCCGCCGCTTGCGTATAAGGTTAGTCAGGAAATAATTTTCGTTTAATTTTTCATTTTCCATGTTTTAAATGTCTTTGCTAATGCATATTCACCATCCATCTAACGAAACAGGTTGAATGATGCCGAAGACAAGTAAAAAGCGTTCTCATAAACAAGGGACAGGAAACGAACGGGCACGTACGCGTGCAGATCAAGAAGTTACAACTTCGAACGGCGAAAGCGCCAAACAACTCATGATTAGAGAAATGCGAGAATCGGGGTAACTGATTTCTCGAGATTTTCTTGCAAGCGATTGCCGGCAACAATTGTTCAACCGGCCAACTTTTGCCATGACTCTTGTGAGTCTGGTTCTGCAGGTTCGTCTTTGCCTTTGTCTTCAATTTTCGTCCGGCTAGCACTAACGGTCTCGTTCTTCCATCGACTTTGTTCTTCCTCGTCTTGTGAAATCAACTTCTCCTGCTCAAAGTAGGAACCTCGGTCGCTAGCTGCTAAAACATCAGCTCGATCCTTATCGAATGATTTCGAAACCTTTTTCCTCTTTGAAGGTTTCTTCGCGCTTGCAAAAGGACACGGACTTCGTTTTTTCTTCGACGACATGGAATAGAAATACTATAAACTTTTCAATCTAAAATATACAAAAGCAAAACACTCGAAGCAGCACGTCGACGACCAATTTTAGAAATACAAACACAAACGTGTGAAACTCGCGAACATCGTGTCTGTCACGTGATGTAAGTTTACTTCTCGTGACAACGTGTTGACAGCTATCAATTAGAGATAATTAATGGGAAGAAACGTTTTCTGTTAATAACTTTGCTTAGGATCAATCTTTTTTCATAGAATTTTTTTAAATGAAAGGTTGCAATACGATCTATCTGAAAAAGCGAAAAAATTTTTTTTGGAAAAATGATCAAATTTGGGGTACACTGATACCTTAATTTCAGTACATCCATAGTATGGCTCTTCGCCTGATATAAAAGTAAAATAAAGAAATTGACATAAATCTGAAATGACAGCAATACCGTTCTCAGCAGTAACAGCATCGGTAACTGCAGCATCATCAACTTCACAATCAGCATCAGCTACAGTATCTCAGTTGTGGGAGGCGCGGTGGCCTCATGGTTAGTGCGCTCGACTCCGGAGCGAGCACTCCAGGTTCGAGCTCTGGCCGGGGACATTGTGTTGTGTTCTTGGGCAAGACACTTCACTCTCACAGTGCCTCTCTCCACCCAGGTGTATAAATGGGTACCGGCGAATTTGATGCTGGGGGTAACCCTGCGATGGACTAGCATCCCATCCAGTGGGGAGTAGAAATACTCCTAGTCGCTTCATGCTACTGAAACCGGGATAAGCTCCGGCCTCATGAGCCACTAGGCTCGTATGCAGACTTTACCTTTACCTTACAGTATCACCACCACCATCAGCATCATCGGGATCATCGTCGTTAACAACAACGTCATCAGTAGCACTATCAGCAACGGTACCATCATCATCACTATCATCATCTAAGCAAAGTGGCGTTCAATTAAAAAACTTCTCTCGGACGGAGGCACTGGTATGCATACAGTACATTAGAATTTAATGTGTACAGTACACTACAATGTTGAGCTACATCTCTTGTACAGCGTTTGTATTAATTTGTGAGCGATCATCAACTTTTGTCTTTATGGTTCGGAGATTTTTTGGTCTAAGAACTTTCTCGTTAGACAAATATTAATCGACCCGCCGTTCTCTTTTCTGGTTAGGTTTCCCAAGACTGCGTCTAATCTAGATTTAGAACCGGGTGTCCTTTTAAAATCACCTAGCCTGTAGGTGCAGTAAAAATTTCTTATGATTTCATTATTAGAGTTTATATAACTTCCAAGAAGTCCTTATTCTTGGTGTCAATTTTATGGGGAGTTTCCATCAAAAGCTCTTGTAAGCTACGTTCTGGTTTATTTTGTTAATTATTTTGCCAGAAATCTCGCAGCATGTATTTTAATTTTTGTGTTCTTTAATATACTTTTTCACTTTTTTTTATAAATAAAGGTAAGTAGATTTAATTTAACAGTCATATTTCATCGCCTTCAATCTAGGTGGTTAAGTTTCTCTCTGCGTTGAACAGAACGGAAGTTCAGACAGACACTTCCTTAAAGGTATCTCCATTTTTTGATGAAATCGGTATGTTAGATCTAACGACGTAATTTAAGGTTCGTCTAGATTTTTTCTTTTAAATGAAGGTTACACTATATATACCATAACAGGAAATTGCTTTGGAAAATCATAGTCGTCTGTTTTACGATTGACTTTTCTCACTTGCTTTACAGAAACGACAAAACTGTCCACATACTCGCTACCCGTTAGTAAGGTTGATGCAACTGAAACCTACTTCAATATGCTCCTTACATATATCGCAGAAGTTTTATATTCATCGTATTAATGGCAGCCAGTCTCAGATATTTTATTTCATGTTTGTTTTCAGGATGCGGTCAATTTGTTACAAAATACCACTGAGCAGTTTAAAAACGTATCTCTCCTTGACGTGCAGCTCAATCTAATAACAGAACAACAACGAAAAGGGTATATCTTCAAAATGGTCATTGCTTTTGAAGACTTTGTCCTTAGATACGGTCAATATCACCTCAGTGAATCAAAGCCTCGATTAAACAACGTTTACATCAAACTCAGTGAGTACACATTTTTGTAATAATTTTTATTATTCCCACCTGGGAGAAAGATGTAAAAACTCTATATTTTAGCGGTGTTCCTCTAGGTAGTCTAACTATAAAAGCTCACTGCAAAGCCGATAAAATAAGAAAATTGACTACAAAACATCTCCTGGAGCATTTATGAGGAAGCGACCCCCAAATAATTATCTTTACTTGAAATCAGTATATATATAGAAATTTCTAATAACACCAGTCCAAATCCTTGACTGATACGTAAGGCTGAAATGTGACAAACAAGTCTATTGATATTTCCACGGAAGGCTGATTTACTTTACTAACCCGTTTGTTTCTTATCCCACATGTACAGATCTACTTATTCAGCGAGTTTTCAGCCAAAATATGTTCGATTTCCATCTCGAGGGACAAGAAAAACAGAGCTTTATCAACATTCCCTCTCGCAACTTCCACAACAATGGTTTGTATAAACGGCCTTACCCAGCTGAGATTAATTACATTAAAGTAATAAAATAAGTATTTAGTATTAAACTTACCTCCGTGGTGTTTCGTATTAATTAGTGTAGTTTTTGTCTCGATGTGAATTTATTGGATTTTCTTAGGCTTTCACAAATTGAGTTTATTGTCATATTTTAATTATTTCAAACTGATGCCAGAGCTATGGCAGCCCGAAGGACCTCCAAGCAAACCCCATACTCATATAGGAAAGAAAAGAAAAACCATGAATTGATTTCCTCATGAATGTTTATCATGGGTAGCGGTATTGCCCGTGGGCGCATACGCAAGACGGAGTCGCGCAAGATGGAGGCCATACTCTAAATGGTATGCAGCCTTGGTTTACAGTGTACTTCTTTGATATCGGACATCCATGACACCTGTCAAAACAAGGTATCCGCTAATCAGTACCTCGCGACCATATCGCAAGCTCAAGTTTAGAGCTCATCAGGGTCAGGTATTTTTGTGAAGTTGACCGCTGACTTAAAAAAACTCAAATCAAAATTCTCGCTTAACCTGGCTCCAGGAGCTCCGCTTTTAGGCTTTGCTAAATCTATATATTATGATCTTAATCTTCCAGCAGTTAGATTTTGATGGGTCATTATAACCACTCTTAATCACTTGATGCTACAATCATGGTATCAAAAAACGACCCAGTGATTTGGTAAACTCGTTGTTATCATTTTGTGACCAAAAAGGTTACCATAGCAACAGTATGACCTGCTAAAAACACCCTTAATTAGAGCTTTAGAGGTTATAATTGAAAAACTGCACGTTAATTTTATTACATTGTCAAATTTTAATAAGCATGATAACACGCAACTTTTGGCAAAGTTTTAAAAACACTGAACATAGGCATCTGACCACCTTAAAGTTTTGAAAATTTAAGGTGGCTCCGAACCCTATGTACAGAATTTTTTTAGACTTTGCCAAAAGTTGTGTGTTATCATGCTTATTAAAATTTGTTTTAACCTTGCTCGATTGCCGAAAAAGAAGATATTGAAAATTACAAAATTGATGAGCTGTATGAGTTTTCGAATGATTCAGGGTGTGATTAAAAGTTTTACTCGCTCAATAGACAAGAGAATTGACGATAATTTGAACGACGCGTTTCGCTAATATTTTATACGGTATTTTGAATAAATACACATAAATACGGATATGGCGAAATGATACGAACAAATAGTTGATAAATAGAAGAAAACACATCACACAAGACCAAGGAACACAAGGCCATATGAACGGGCCCTTAACCCACGGGTTAAAATCTCAAGTCAGTGGCATCAAAATTGCCATTGTTTGCAGATGATCCATTTTCCAAGTCGAGTGGTGATGTTTTCAATTGCTTTCCCCACGTTTAGGATTTCTTTCAGTTTTGTATCGGTTTGATAGTTGCCCAGCGGAAATTTGATGTTCTTAAAACACATATTTTCCCTAGAAACGAGGCTTCGGGGCAAGTATAGATGCTTATTTTAAGAACATGAATTTTCTAAGATCGATAGTTCTAAGACCGATAGTTCCGAGACATGAACACTTGTCCTTATTGTCCTTATTGGCCTGGAAGCCACATATACAATTTGAAAAAGAAAACAGATAAAACCCACTAATCAATCTTTCAACATTTTTTTCTATAAGCCTGCTTTTTAGCGAAACATTTTCACGGAGGGGTACAGTATCCATCCGGGTATTTTCCTCGGACGGGCGCTATAGGCAGAGAGTGTCTCACTACCGCGTCACGTGATCAATTTAAACCGATATTTAGTATACGGGTGGCAGTAACCAAAGCAATAACAAGCTCATAGGCATACCTTTTTTTACAAATACGGTACATACGGGACGCTGTGCCTTCATGGTAATACAATACAAACATTTTGAATTCTAGTTGCTGTTCAAATTTTTCATCTGATCGGCTTACAACAACAATCTTTTGCTAAACACGATTTGATTTAAAGCAACCGATTTGCTTGTGGGGTCGTGTATCAAGCTAAACGTTTAAGAAAAACAGAAATATGTACAGCAATAATGATAATCATATACGTATTCATTCACATTAATAAAACTTAAAATCCGTCACGTTAAAGCTTTGCGTTTGAATCGAGGTTAAGTCTATAATCGTTTAACAAAAACGTCCTTCCTAACTTTGGCATAGAATTACTTAAAATTATCAGTATAGTGCCTGGATGCAGTGTTCAGTGTGAAAAGCACCCTGGTAGCTTATCGATTTTTATTATATAGTACGAATAAAATCACGAAACTCAAGCGTTTTCATGTCATAAAGTAATTGTTGAAGTATGAAGTTCGAAGCCGCGCCTGTTTTCAAGCCTGGGTGTGTTAACATCTATTTCCATAGTGAGTCCACAGTACGAGAGGAAAGACATCTCAAGAGTCATACTTACCCATTACAGGTAGCCCCCCTTCCAGCATTTAAGGCGGGGGTACACGTGAATGCTGTTTTGACGTCGCTTAACACGGCCTTTCTGCCTATATCTCGGTCACGTTTCAAGCGACACTAAATCTCTCTGCTCATTTCATAACCACTGTTTGGCAGTTTTGTGTAAATTTTTGGATAGGTTAAATTGAGGAAAATATGAAATGTTGAAGATTTGATGGATTTGGAAAATTGAAATTTGAAGTGAAGAATTAGTAGACGGATATCGAACAGTCCCCTACCAATCTGGGGCTCTCTTTTGCGGGAGTCAACTGTCTGGTAGTGTTGCCACCCCATCTTAATCCTAACAATTTCCTTTTAATATTACTTCAAATCTCACTCCTATTCATGTTTACCCCAGCCGTAAGTCAGGTTACCCTGATAATTTGAGAGGTAATCATTAATACCCCGCCCCTAGCTATGTTAGCTTAGGCTATGTTCCTTTCCATTACATCTTCGGGAATATGTCAAGAAGGTTATATTTAACTTTATTTTTGCCCTAGCTCGTAAGTAAGGTCTCAGATATCTATTTTTTCTATTATTTCCACCTATAGATTCAGTGCTGGTTGGTATCGTGTACAAGGATCTTCATGAACTGCTAGAATCGAATTCATCGATTGGTGATACAACTCAGAACAACAGGTAAGTAACAGAGAAGTTTATTGTTTACTGATATCAATTTTTACGCCTGTTGGTGCCTGTCATGACTACCTATAGCTATTCCCTCTTTAACGGTACCCTAGAACACGAACAGTTCCCACGTTTTTCGTGTTTTTATTCCCTTCAGGAGTGTTGACAGCATAATAATGGCGGCCACGATGGTACCAAGACCTGACCAATTGCAGCAAAATGTCGCACTTGTGTTCAAGAACCTAAAGGTAGCAAGAAATGATTTAATATGAAGAAAGGGATTGAACCGTTCAATTAATTTATTAACCATGATATGTACATTACTGCTGCGTTGGCATGCACGTATTCTATTATATTTAAAAGTGAAATCCCGTTAAAAGCAAGGTGACCGTATTAACGAGGTGACCTTAAGAAGGGGGTTCCACTGTAATGACCTATAATTGTAAAAACTTACAAGCTCTATTTTCAGGTTGCTGACGTCGAGAGATACTGTATGTTCTGGAGCGGCTTCAGCGAAAAGAAGTGAGAATCAAGTTACCATTAATTCAACGTACTAATTTATAAATTAGTACGTTAAATTACTTTAAGGAAATACCTGCATTCACCTACCTATCTACTTCACTTCATATAATAATTCCCTAGGCTTGTTGTTTTTGTTGTTTTCATGGTATTGGTGCACATTTATGGCTGCTGTTGTTGATGCTCTTGTTGATGTTGGTTTTGTTGTTGCTGTTCTCAGTTGTTGTTGTACTTTTGTTGTTCTTGTTGATGATGATGGTGATGCGAACGACGACGACACCGACGCCGTCGCAATTTTCCCTTTCGTAAACAAGCGATGCCATTTTCGCAACACTTAGAAAATTTCTCAACAAATTTTTCTCTACTAATATAAAGAAAAATGAAAATGTTACTAACCACCCAGTATCGAACCTGGAACCTCTGTTTCTTAACATCCCTCTTATACAACGACACTACCAGGTTCATCCGCCAAATTTCCGCAAAATTTAATTATAAAACGTGACATTCTTAAAGTTAATGATAGAGCTGCCCCAACCTGCAAATAAAAGCTAACCGCAAGCAAACCAGTGTGAATATGAACAATTAAGTATTTGGTGAGTGCGTTTTACTCCCTCAACAAATTATAACCAGTTTCTACCGTGTCCAGGCCTGAACAGAAGCAGATATGGCATCGTCCACTCTAAAAGGCTTGGTTGCTAATTCTGGCAAGCTTGGTTACCAATTATGGCATCGACCGTTAAAAATGGCATCGCTTGTTTACGAAAGGGAAATAGGCGACGCCGTCGTCGACGATGACAATAGGGACCTTAAGCAACGACGACGGCGACGCCAAGGACAACGCCTAGAAAAAAATGAATTTATATTTTACCGTCAAATTTTGCAGATGCCTAGATCTGCTCAGTGTCTCTATCGGTGTCAGAACTTGCTCAAGCTTAATATGTAATGCCAGCGTTCAATTTCAAATGAAAATAAGAAAAATAAGCCGCCGTCGCTCACGTTCTCCAAAAAAAGGCTTGGTCATTTCACGTTGTTGTTTTGCAGAGGACGGCGAAGAAATGTACAAAGAATTGTAACGCACGTGCACAGCTATTGTTCTGCTCATTAAACCTTTTGTTTTGTGGCGTTCTCGTTGCCGTTGCCGTCGTGGTTTGCTTAAGGTCCCTATTTTAATGCTACGTGGAGGTGGAGGTTTTAGAAGTGGTTACAGCTTTAGTTCTACTAACTGTTGGATGCCAGTAAATTTTTGTTGCTTAGCAGGCGACATTTTATGAACCACTTCTTTTCAGTCCGGACGGGTGGTCAGAGGAAGGATGCCATGTTGTGAGATCGAAAAGCAGCTCAGGACAAACAGAATGCAGCTGTAATCATATGACTCACTTCGCTGTCTTATTCAACGGTGATAGCCTGAAGGTAATAATAAGAGCACTCCGCATTTAACTCCTTCCGAGACATTTTTCGTTATTTTGTAAACAAAATGGCACCTCCATAGATCAATGGACAATTTCCTCTAAGCGCCTGCAGGGAATCAAGCTAGTTGTATTGTATTCATCATCATTACGGCTACCATGAGTCCTGCAGGCGCGTCTCATAGAGGAAATTGTCCATTCCCATGCCAAATTTAGTAAACTTAAGAAGTTTCGTAAGAATTTTTTTCAAACTCGTAAAAATAAACTTGCCAACTTATTTACAAAGAAATGTATGCTGGGGACCAAGCGTTGCAAGATCATCTTCTAATCTTATGTTGCTTTTTCTTCTCTCACCCATTTGCAAAACAGATAACAAAGACAGATGAGAAGATATTGACGATTCTTACTTACGTGTTCCTGGCTCTCTCCATCATAGGATCGAGTAATTATCACGATAATCGTTTATGTTTATTTGACGTAAGTAATGACACTTGCTCATGTAAATCTCGATCGTTAGTTTCCTTTATTTTACTTGATGATGTTTTCTTATTCATAAAAGTCGCCTGCTTTGATAGATAATTATAATCAAATCACATCGGATTGCTTGTGAGACATACTGGAGTTCAGTTAATCGTTGGTTAATAACTATATGGCATTTTAAAAACTGGATAAATTTGATGAATTTGCGTGTAAACCCTCTCATAAATTCCAAGCTTTGGTTTCAAGTTTGTATTATGTTTAAAAGAGTTTTCGTTTATTCTAATAAGTCGATTGTTTCTTTATTGTATGTCTTTGTTATACAATATGCAGTTTGCAGTTTTTTCATTGTCTCCGACATTACTTCCTAATTTATTATTTTGTTATTTTACCAGCGATATACATCAGCCTCTTTCTCAAATCAGGATAAGTCTTGCTAGTTCTCTCGGAGCAGGACAAGTAATCTTTCTTGCGGGAATTAATGCGACAGGAAACACGGTAACGAGCCTCCGATCCCATTTGTTTTAGCTTTTAATTTAGCAACATTTAGAGCGTCTGCTGCACTCGTTTATGCATGTATGGCATTTGATTTTTGTCTCGACGGTGCAATTTTCAAAGTTGAGTTCGATGAGGCAATTTAAATCAATTTTCTATCGATATTTTAAGTTGTAGTAACGGAGCTATATGAACTATTTGTCATTTATGAATGTTTTTTGCAGCTCATAAATATTATATTAATAGTTTTGTGTGAAGACCACAAAGAAATATGATGCTATGAAAGGAAGGTAAACATAGCGTTCCGTTCTATGCAAGATGAAGCATTGAGGCTTCCAAAAACAAAAGATTATTTTGCGGGAAAAAATCGCAGTTATCCCATACCAGGCAAGCTACCGAGTCGGCCATTTTCAATTAGTTACAAACCAACATGGCGAGGGACCTTTTTAAGTGTCAATCAAAGTCATGGGAAATTTAAGTATGAAGAGAACGAGTTTAGTTCACCTTAAATCAGAGAAATGCGGCTGAACTTCAAGCAACACTCGTGTTGGACATGAGGATGAAGTCTCTTTGGCATTAAGAAATTCACTCCATACTTTCCAGGTTGTCTGTGTTGCAGTAGCGGCCCTTATGCAGTATTTTCTGATGGCAGCTTTCTGTTGGATGCTCGTCGAGGGAATCTACCTTTACTTGTTTGTTGTCAAGGTCTACAACATCAACAGCAAGATGGCCGTCTATCACGTCATGTCATGGTGTAAGTTGTAGCGCAATCATTTCGTTGAGGATTATTTACTGTTAAAGCTGTTTTGATAACACTTTTATGAAAAGATTGGCCTTTGATCACATGTATTGTATTGTTTGCACTGCGCATGTGTGACAGTAATTGTCACGAACCTCAACTGGATTCAAACGTAAACTTGGGTTGACGATGTACGCATACGACTTGTTGTGGAATTAAACCAAATATTTGTTCCTGTGTGATGTCGAAGTGTCAATCACTGCTCTGAATCGCCACTTGAGTCATGTTCTAGAAACATTCTTTTTTTATCATTGCAGGTTTTCCTGCTGTTATGGTTGCAATTTCTCTAAGTATTGCTGCAGGAAAAGATGGAATCCAGAGTTTTGTCAGCGACGAATAGTGAGAACGGCATTACTTTACGACCACCTTCAATTTCAATTCCAATCTTTAAATAGTTAACATTTTAATGTATCGAGATTGGTTCCTGCCATTTTCTAACTATTATTGCATTTCCTCACTCAATCGACATGTTGCATAAGAGGTGTTGGTTATTTTTTTTAAAAAAAATAGGTAATTCACCATCTTTCTCTCCACACGGACTGCTAGCAGTCTGTTGTTCACTCGAAATTCAGCAGGCATTTTGAGGTGAGACACTTAAGCCTAAAGGGGAATGGGACAAACCGCCCTTTGTGCTCGCGATGATCAAACGTCTAAATGAACCTAAGAGAGCACAGCGGATGCAAGCTGTCTACTACACGGGACGCTATCAGCACTGCAGTTCGCGGGACGAGTGTCACGTGTGAACCTATGATGAATGGTTGGTAAGCTGGTAAGGTTTCACCGTGGTTTGGTCGCTGTGTCACCCGACCAGTGACTGGGTGCATGGGTCGGAGTCAGAGTTTCTTTTTTTATGTTCTTTATTTTTCTTTACCTCACGTTGTCCAATTAACCCTTACGAGCTGTTAAATATTCCACCTGACATGTTGTATCTCCTGTTTGTTGTTCCTGATGAATTGTTTTTGCTTCCGTCAAGCTGCTGGCTGTCTTCAGATAACAATTTGATCTGGATATTTGTCTCGTTTGTGGTGATGATCGAAGTTGTAAGTAAAACGAATTTCAAGTAAAGTTAGTCTAACAGACTTGCTTTCTTCAGGACAAATTACATCGTTTAATTAAGGGTGTTGGAATTGTGTCCGAGAAGTCCTGCGTTCAAACCCTTCTCCCTGCCACTAGCTGAATTTTCCCTGGTTTGCGAATGCTATCAGCTCTGCACTTTGAAATCAGCTAGCTGGTTAGCACCAGTCCTGCCCTTTGAAGTTAACATTTGTTTCACATTCAACAGCCCATACCTTTAAAACTAGCTTTAAAACGAAGCTATGTGTGAACCAGTTTGCCTTATTACCTTTTTCTGTTACGACTGGAAGCAATAGACCATTTTACAGTTGTCTACTCAGTGACCTGGCCTTTGAATGGCAGCGAGACTGGAGGTGACCTTGTTTTGATACAGACCTCACTGCTTTTGTCATGTAAATCAAGTTGTTCTTATGCTAAATAGGTGCATTTAAATGACAAAAGCAGAGAGGTCTTTATCATAGCAAGGTCACCTCCAGCCTCGCTGCCATTCAAAGGCCAGGTCACTGAGCAGACAACTGTAAAATGGTCTTTTTACAATAACTGCAGAAATTCTCGCGCGCTCATTGGCTAATTTTTATCGTCAATGTGCGGACAGACACATGACACATGATTATTGATAATGAATTTCGTCATCCCATTGTCAAAGTAGTCTGCGGATCCACTCGGCTATCGCCTCGTGGATCTACAGCTACTTTGACAATGTGATGACGAAATTTATGATCAATAACAGGACAGACGCATGAAAAACTGACGTCAATTTGTTAAATTGATATCTTTCATCTCTTTCATGAATTTCTTTTTTAAACTAAGGTGAACTTGTTGATACTTGCGCGGGTGATGAAGGAAATGGCCACGATGCAATCTGCAGAGGATAAGCATATTCAGCGGATAAAGTAAGAATTAATACTTAAATGGCCTCTCCTTGGCCACTTTTTAAGTGTTAAGAGCACAAAAAATACAAATATCTATTTTCAACAGAACTCAAACCTGACTTGCCTGTGTGTCTTTTCTTCCGCACACTTTCGCGCCATTTATGGGCCGAGAACACTTTAAGCTTTTAACAAGAAGTGAAGTACGGTTTCAAATTTTAAGAGCATATTCATCTAATCTACCAATTCGCTATAATGTTCTCTTCTTGCAGACTTAATATCAAGGCATGCGCAGTGTTGACTCCTCTTCTGGGGATCACGTGGTTGCTCGGTTTTCTGTCGCTTCTGCACAAAGCTTTCGTTTACATTTTCACCATACTTAACTCTGCTCAGGTTAGTTTTAAGGCCAGATTTCCACAATTTATGGAATATAATAGAAAGAACTAGACATTTCGATTATTTAAAGATATACAAGAGATTATTTAAAGATATGCAATTTGTTACTAACATTTGTTATATTGTGTTAATATTTATTTTGTTCTTTAACAGGGATTCCTAATTTTTCTTTTGCATTGTTTGAGAAACAGTCAGGTGAGAGAACTGACCGCAAAGCGAGTACATCGCATTGTTGGAGAAATGCATGAATGTCAGAAATAAATCTACTCTACTCAAGTCATGTCAATCAAGTTAGACAAGCAGAAAGTTGACATCAAGTTGCTGTTTCATCCACAGATTAAAGAGCGTTTAAGAAGAAGGATAAACACGATTTTTCCACGTGCAAACGATGAAACCCATGCCAGGAAAACTTCACAGTTTAATCGAAGTGATGTTGGCGCAGTGAAGAAAATTGAAGTCCAGCCATGCAGTAATAGCGTATTTGAACTGAAGCAGTACTAAAGGAAACTTTTTGTACATTTTAAGCTTAAACTAGGGTATCTAATAGACAGTAATGCTGCGGCACATTCTGTTGATAGTGACATATTTACGCAGTGATTTATCTATCTGCGCGTTCGAAGACTTGCAGTAACATTTATTTCTTAAAGTAGTGTCAAATTTTGCTATGTAACTTAAAATCTGCTCTTGTATGCATCAACTTCATCACACGATGACGCATCGATGGCGAGGTGTGACAAAAAATCACATAGTGATCTGAACTTTGTTTGGGCATAAAACGATACACATCAACCTTCCCTTTACCAGATCGCGGAAATCGATATAGATAGATAGATAGAAACTTTATTAACATGTGGAAATTGTAGGAGCAGAAATCTAACTTACAAATTCTGTACTGGTACGCATTAAATGTCTCTAGAATGTTGACAGACTGTGCCGAGGACGCGTCCATCGCGATGTGTGAAAATGCTAATAACATTTCAGCTTTAATTCATGTTTGGATGAATATAACGTGTTGTACGGTTTTCGTTTTTTTTAATTATTCTGCAAGCTTTAGTAACGACGAATTTCTCTTCATTTACGAATTCGACCAAGGAGGCGAGACTGCTAAGAAGTGAAGAAGTTAATTAGAGCTATTAAACTAAAATTAAAATTATTAAAATTAAAAATTATTAAATTAAAATTATTAAACTCAGTAGTTCCTGGTTTTCATTTGATGTTATTTCTATATTTACAACAGAACTATCACTACAGCTCCGGCTGTGATCCAGGGATGGTTAGTCAGTGTGCAAAGAAAAAACTAGTGCCTCAAAAAGTTGCATAAATGTTTATGAGGCTTGACCATGCACATCTCTTTGTTAGTCTCCTTGCATTGTGTCACTAAGGCTCTTACTCCCACGTCATGTGAGATTAAATACTTTCATCTTCCTCCTCTTATTCCATAAACTTAGTGCACTAATTTGCTTTTTGAACTGTGTTTTCGTAAAATTTTGGAAAACAAACATAATATCATTACATATACACCTGTACATAAAAAAACTCCATACCTTAGCTGAAAGCATATATACAGCTTCTGTTAACCTCCATGGAAATTGAAAAGAAAATAGCTCTAGATAACAGCACCCTTAATTCTTTTCAAACGGGAAGTGGAAACCATTGAAGGAAGCCCTTCAGGAGCTCCGCTTTTAGACTTGGCTAAATCTATATATTAGCAAGTTAAATAAGAGACAGATATCCTCTGCACAAAAGCAATAATAAACTGAATGAATGACAGACAAATGAACAGCCAAACGAGTGAAAGCAAACGAACGCCCGAGCACAACTCAACCGAGCAAACACATGGTAGAAGGTATAGACAGACGCTCGACGCTCAAACAACATAAGAGAGTTTATAAATCGACAATGACAACTACGCTCGATTAACTTCAACTTACGGATCTCGCACGAATTTAGGTTCATTCAGTTTGTCTATTACTCAGAGATATCCCAAACAGAATATGTAAAACAGCGTCAAAATTCGACGTCGACCCGTTGCCATATGTGGCTTGTTGGATGTCGCTTTACTCCGAGGGTTTTTCTTCGGTTTCTCCGGTTTTCCTCCCTCCACAAAAACCAACATCTCCAAATTCCAATTCGAAAAGGACAGAGGACCCGCATGAAAACCAGCTAATGGTGACGTGGCTTCCTCTCTAAATATATATCGTAATTTTTATTTTTATTTTTAAAGAGGGGATTTTACCCATGCTTTCCTTCAGTGTCTTTTCCGATTGAAATTGAACCAGTGAGTCGTCCACAAAAAACCATGCAGTTAATTGCCTGAGCTGATTAAAAACAGATAGTCTTCATTGCACGTATAATCCCCATAAATTTCGACCAAAATTAAAGATAAATAAATGTCCATTTTCTTATATATTTTTTTTATTAATCTTTTGTTGTTTGCACTAAAGGAGACTATCAATATAATGGACGTATAATCTATATCAATACAAAGGACGTTAAAGTTATCCCAAAATTACTTCGCTATGCCACAGAGCTAGTTATACAAAAATAACTTGAAGTGAAAGGATTTCTTAAATATATATTTCTTAGGATTTCTTAAATATATAAATTCAAAATTCTCCACTTTGAAATGAAACCAGCTGTGTGATAAATATTGGGCTGCCACCTGCAAAAATGGTTTCCATGACAATGTCCTATTGGAAGACGTTAATTCAATGCAATGACGAGGCACGACAATTATTTAATTGCCTTTTAGTAGGTATGGAAAGTTAATACCAGAAAGTTATCACCTGTCAGTCTTCGACACGACTCGTAAGAAAGCTTTTAACACTACAGGATCGAGTTTATGTTTTGCGCCACCAACAGGCATTTGATCTAGTAGATGATATTTCACTCCTGCTCAAAACCATATTCCAGTCCAGTTGCTTGAGCAAAATAGATTTGACGTAACGGTGTTCTTGGTTGGCTCTCGCAAGCTAAAAGGACGGTTTTTAAAATGTCGCGCGGAGCACTTCTTTTTGGACTTGTTTTTGGTGAGTATGAAGCAAATTTATTTTAATTTCAGGTCAGTTATTATTCGACATCTCTCTTCATCTGCCCTTCACAAAGCATCGCCACACGCAATACATTTTATAATTTGTACAGTTAACGTTTTGTAGCACATCACTGAAGACAACTTAAGCTGTGCAAGAAGCTATACCTACTAAGGTTGTTAATGTTTTTCTAAAGGACGTCCGCTCAAATTCTAGCATAATCAAGTCGATTTTACCTTCACGAATAAAAAATGGAGAAGGACAGTGCTTTGAAAAAAACAAGCAAATAAGGTTTTACGACCTGAAAAAGAAACACAACGAAGAATTTACAAAGTCACCTTTAATTTAGTTATTTGTTGCGTTAAATCCCCAGAGTCACCCATTTAGCAAATCTTCCCAATTTTGTCAATATGTGTTTTCTTTCTAATCTTGACCAAATCGCACACCTTTTAACTAGCACATGGTAAATGACAGACGGCTCGTAACTTACCGTGCAATTAACAGGTATTTACATTCATATAACGAACATGCAAATTTTGTTAAATTAAAGTTTCAATCGGGCCACTTTCGCAACTGTATTGAATCTTATTATCAGCCATTTCAGAATTCCTTACTTCCAAATACTGATCAAGAATCAATTATAAGCGTTTTTCTTCTTTATTTCCAAGAACAAGCCAGCCACTTTTAATTAATGTAGTTCAAAGCTAATGGAGGTTCTAATTTATTCCATTTAGCTAATTTATCTTCACTTCGTATGTTATTTTTCTGTTAAATTGACAGAATATTTTTGGCCCTGTTAGGCTTTCAGCATTACCAAACAAGTTGCTATACTAGCAATGGTTGATATGCTCGCGCGATTGTTTTCTTTTTCGTCCTTTGAAAATGTTGATCTACATGTAGTTTACATCCAAAACTCAGACAAAACCAATATTTTTTTTTCTGACGGACATTTTAATTTTTAATCGATGAGCGTTTTGCGCGTTTGTTTATTGAGAGCATTTGTAATTATGCACGCCATAGAGGACACCGATCCGAACATAGCCGTTTTGTCTTAATTTGCTGTTGGTTTTTTCTTCTTCTTTTTTTTTGGCTTTTTTTTTTCGTTTTGTTTCTGTTAGCTAGTTTCTTTGGTGTGTTTTTCTTCCTAGGAATGATGTAACATTAAGAAAGGCTAAATTATTCATATAAACATTATTATACTACTCATCTTCGTGCCCTCTTTACTTTCGTTCCTCAATCAACTCATGACCCAATATCGTTTTTTTCCATATTATTTCATATTCCACCCGCACGTATACTTACGCACCTTAAATTAAAATGATTCACAGCTGTCTGAATTATATAACGGTGAGTTAATATACCGTTTTCATAACATTATTATTAACTTCATATTTCGGGTCGCGAGGACCGTACCAGAAGCACCGGATGTTTTCTATATTCGAGCTAGCGATAGTAATAGAAGCTAAGTGACGGTTTGCGCACTAGGATCTTGAAAAGTTTAGCATAAGTTTTTCAAGTTCGTCGTTTATAATCCGTGTTAATCTCCTTCATCCTTAACCATCCTTGTTCCTTACGGCTTATTTTTGCTTCTTTGGTGTTTTATATCTTACTAAACTCTTATTTTCAGGTTTCCTTCAATTTAAAGTAATTTTTTTTGCCGTGACTGAGCTTCTTCGATAACAGATATATCACATACCATTTTTTGCCAGCCAGCTGGCTGGCTGGTTTAAAATGCCTGTAGGACTTAAGAGGAGTAAGACCAAGGCTATTATACAAGCAGAGCACACAGTACACTTAGCTCCAGCCATAAAATTAACATTTAATTTTTATTCTGTTTTTTTTTTTTTGTAGTCATTGAGAGCTTTGGAAATACAGTTAAAGGTGAGTCTCTTTCCCGATAAAATAGGAACGTAAATTTGAAAGCCTCCGCCATCCAAATAGATGATAAGCACCATAATTTCAATTGCTGTGTGAAGAAAGTTACCGTGGCTCAGGGAACCTAAAAGCCTCTCTAGGATCTCTCATTATAAAACTCAGCTTCATTTTAATTTATTGGAAGAGACGACCAGAATTAACTACTATAATATGTTTTTGAAAAGGGGAGATGTTTTGTTACTTTAATGACGCCTGCATTATTTCCAGAAGCAATTATCGCATTAGACACTCGTCCACAAGCGAGAAAAAGCCAAAGCAGTGTGCAGACTTGTGCGAAGTCGGTCGGCAATAACGAAGCGAATTTTCACGCGTTTTTGAATAATTAGAGGAAAAAGTATGCTCTCGTTGTTATGAACTATTAAGGATACGGCAAGAGTACTCAATGAAGTGTTGTATGTAGATGACTGAGTATATTAGCCAAATAGGCCGGCAAATTGTCGTTCGTGACTGGCAGTGTGGCGGGCTCGACTGGCGGCGACCTGCACTTCGAAATCGAAAAAAAAATACATCGTAGCCGTCAAAATCGTAGCTAGACGATTGTATTGCTAGATGATAAAGTTCTTTCATTTAAAAGTCTTGTCCATATGAAGCTCAAATATCCCAAAGAGTAAGTGTTATGAGCCTTGTCCTTCGATGACGTCACAAGAAGCCCGACCCAGATCCCACTATGCTCGGTCGTGGGCCTGAAAATGACGAACCTTGAAACGCCTGTAGAATCGCGAGTATTTTGTCAATCAAGATAATTTTCTCTGAAGTAATTGTGAAAACTAGTAGATCTCATTAAACGAAAAAAATCTGGGAGTAAGTCGCACTTTAAGCCTTGAAAGGTGGCTGTATATGCAGATCATCTATATGCAGAATTTCTGAAAAATTTGATGTCCCTTTTCTTTTCTGATGTACAGGTGACAAGTGTTCCTCTCATGAGAGGTTGGATACCAACGCAGGAAATTGCCAGCAACTTTTTTACAACAACGCTGCAAAACGTCTGTTTACATTGGAATGTCGTTACCAAAGCTTCTATTACTGTGGTAAAGAATGGTGCGAATACCTTGGTTTATGTCTCAACCAGACTAAAAATTGGCGGTTTCATAATTATTGCAGATGGAATTTTTGGAATTACCGACATTTCGATATCACCGTTCCTGCTGGAGGAGAAGACTCGTCGCTCCTGATAATTGATGTAAAGTTTTGTGAAAAAATACGTTATAAAAAACGGTGGGGCTATGACCAAATTTTTACCATCAATGTAACCGAACATGAAAGCGGAATGGTTAACAGCAAAAATGGTTTGTATAAACTTATTTCCGTGCCTAGTTGATATTAAAGTTCTATACGGTGTAGATTGTATTCTAGCATATATCAGTTTTATACTTTTTATCATTGGAATATTGTATTCTTGATTTAATATTTCATTATTGTGATGAGCATTTTAACATTTTATGAAATTTGCGCATTATAAATATATTTATTATATTGCTAGCTCCGAGAGCGGGCAGGATGAATCAAATCCTGCGCTGTGATTGGCTACCCGAGCGGGCAAGATGGAGCCATCTTGCCAGCTCGGGACTACCCGCCTTGTCCCGCAAGAAAAAGTTCCCTAAAAACCATATAACAAATCCTTGTTTAATATCCAGCCATCTTGACCTCACACTTGGACAATAACCCATACGTATTATTATTATTATTATTATTATTATTATTATTATTATTATTATTATTATTAGTATTAGTATTAGTATTAGTATTAGTATTAGTATTAGTCATTAGTATTAGTCATTAGTATTAGTCATTAGTATTAGTCATTAGTATTAGTCATTAGTATTAGTCATTAGTATTAGTCATTAGTATTAGTATTAGTATTAGTATTAGTATTAGTATTAGTATTAGTATTAGTATTAGTATTAGTATTAGTATTAGTATTAGTATTAGTATTAGTATTAGTATTAGTATTAGTATTAGTATTAGTATTAGTATTAGTATTAGTATTAGTATTAGTATTAGTATTAGTATTAGTATTAGTATTAGTATTAGTATTAGTATTAGTATTAGTATTAGTATTAGTATTAGTATTAGTATTAGTATTAGTATTAGTATTAGTATTAGTATTAGTATTAGTATTAGTATTAGTATTATTGCTGCTATTTTTCCTCCACTCATAGATAGCTTACCGCATATTGATACGGAATTTGAGGAAGAAGATGACTTGTTGACAGAGGTATTCTTTTGTATTTATTGTACAGTATAGGTAATGGTAACAGGACTGAGTAAAGTCCAATTCGGTCTGTAATCATACAAGTGATAACAAAATCGGACGACCGCGCAGCGGGAGTCCGATTTGTTTATCACGCGTATGATTACAGACCGAATTGGATGACACCAAGTCCTATTATCAATTAATCATAAAAAATTACAATTTCCGAGAAAAGAAAAATAGCCAAGTTCTGAAAGAAAGGGAAATTTTGCATTAAAATACTAACAAAGAAGGCGTAAATTGTTTCATGTCGCTTTGAAATTGAAATTGGTTGATTTAAAGGAGCTGTGTCACGGTTAAAGGGTTTGAGGAATTTAGCCTAAATTTTTCAATACTGTTGTTTGTAATCCGTTTCAATCTTCTCCATCCTTAACCATCCTTGTTCCTTTATGGTTTATTATTATCTCTTTAGTGTTTTCCTATCTTTCTAAAGCATTATTATCAGGTTTTCTTCAATTTAAAAGTAATTTTGTCGATGGTAGAAATAACTCAAAATACCGTGACGTAGCCCCTTTAAACTACAATTTTGAACGTGATATGGCTTATCGGCTGTCCGATAACAAACTGTCCCATAAAAACTTTGCAAGTGAATTAGTGGAAAATAGGAGTTTTTTAAACTAATCACAATCGAGGAAGTTGTAATTTTTATTATTATCTCGCTTATTAGAGGATTTATAACAGACGGTGAGTTTTGTTTTCGCAGATGATGAAATCCGTTCAACAGAGAGACTCTTTAAAGGTAACATGTAAAGGTCAAACAGTCAGCCCATAATTATTCACCGCTGAATTTTCACGACATAAATTTATTTCTGTAATATCAAACACGTGCGCGAGTTACTCGAAAGGTGGATAACGCTATCCACCGGAAAAATCACTATCCAGTGGATAGCGTGGTTTGTTTTTTTAACAGCAATCCACTTGATAGCAAATTTAGCCGGTGTATAGCGTTATTCAGCCTTTAAACAACTGTGGCCTGGAAGAGAGTTGAAAATAATCCGCGAGGCGGAAAATTGTGACGTGAGGTGTTTGGAACTGTGGTGAGACACTGTCTTGAGTGTTTGATATATCTCCTAAATCGAAACTAAAACTAAAGATAAAACTGAGAAATAAAATCGTAAAACTAATTAGGATCAGTTATGATTGGTTAAAGATTTCCTTTCTTTAAATGAGTGATGAGTAAGAATGAAATTTGCACACTGCGTTGTCCCCCAAATCAACGCACAATTGATCTTTCCTTTAGGGTGCAATACAACTTTTTGATGCTCGGATCCAGCAGTATTTAAACGAGTCATCCCGTACTGGTACAAACATCACCCAGCAAGAAAAGATGAGAGAGGTTTTTCTCGCTTCCACTGCATTGGAACAATTCATGTTAGAGTTTGCACAGTATCACCTTAATCACACAGCACGTCAAATCCAGTTTAGCACCGCGACTGTTAGTAAGTGAAACAATTACCTTAATTATTGAATTGTGTCCGCTTCCAATTGAATCATTTTAACCCTGCCAGTTATTATCTTCATCTATGAATAAAAATAGATAACTCACTTTATTTTAGTGTCATGGTTCTTAGCATTGTCGTGTTTATATGGGGGCAGTTGTACTATCAATGAAGAAAACAATATTGTAAGTCTCAGCTTGCTGTAGCCTGACCATATGTCTATTCACAAAACGTGAAGGAGTTGAATTCGGGATCACGAAATACAAATCTAACTGGAGACAGGGAGGAGAACTTGAACACAGGGCAAATCCAGCGCCTAGCCATTGGGCCTCGAGGCCTCCAGTTATCGTTTCCATCTGTTTACAAGTAGCTTGGTGCAGTCAGGTTTGGCCTCGCTATCCAACCAAGGTTGTTGATACGGGAATTGAAAAGAGTGAACACAGTCCTGTCTAACCATTTGCGTTTTTTGTTATTTTTCCATCATTTAGATTTGCAACTCAGGAGGAATTTCTACCAAAATGAGAGCGAATTCCTTCTCCAAGAAGCAAAAGGGCAGAGCTTTGTTCGAATTCCTGCAGAAAATTTCCACAACGGTTTGAATGATATCACATTTGTTTATTTATAAACCAATAAAGATAATACCCGTAAACAGGTAGCAAAGAAAAGACGAGGAGGGTCTGGATGGGATTGATCTGTACTGCAAGATGAGAATTTTAACTGCCAGCTGAGAAACATGACGTGAGATATGAGATATGCAAGATTTAATGAGTTGTAACAGAAGCGTGCAACTTCCATACTAAGCCTATGTCACGGTATTTAAATTTTACAGACCAGTCTATTTTTAGGCTTGTTTTTCCGCGAAATAAGTCAGTTCCAGTCTACATGAGCGCGCAGCGGTAGGGGAAAAGTATGACTTACTTCACATCAGGAGCCCATCACTTCTTGCGGTGAAATGATGACGTCAGTTAAAAATTCAGTCCGTGCTTGTGATTGGTCACTGAGGTCCATGCGGGGATCTAAATTCGAGGTAAATTGAAACTAAAAATAGATTGGTTTGTGAAAAGGCAGCCGTGACAGGAATATGGAGTAGTTGCACGCTTCTAGCTATAGTGGTGAGCTCCTGGTTGTAGCTGATAGATAAGAAATCGGCCACAATTTAACCACCGTCATGCAGATCCACACAGCCCAGTGTCGAGTTGTGACCCGAGCACATGAGAAATTAGAAGCGTCTTCAGTGACAGCAAAGAGTCGATTCTGAGAAGGAAAAAATTCAGTCTGCGCAAAACGTGGCTTATTGTCACTTTTATTATACATTTCAAACTTCTTTATTTTTATACCAATCCACGCCGAGAAACCATCATTTGTCGTGACGACGCTATAACACGTTCCCTTTTCGCAAATTGCTCAAATATTATGTTCATTTACATGTATCTCATTTTCCCTTATATTGCTTAATCTTATCTCTTCTCACTATAATTCGTATGCATAGATTCAGTGGTGCTGGGAGTGATGTACAAAGATCTTCATCAAATCTTTCTAACAAACCAATCTGACATCCAAAACAAAAACGAAACCAGGTTCGTGTGAAAAAAATGCCTATTATTATCTTCCATTTATTGTTTAGGCGTGTGAGTATGCCATAACGTTTTCCCGTGAATGACATATCGGTACGTACTGAGTTTGGAAGTTAGTTCTAGAAAATCTGCTCAAGTGATTGATTCCAAGTATATTTACTGAATTATTTTGCTGAAGGAAAGCCATTACTTGGAAACAGTGGATTGTATCGTTCACTGCGTTATTCACAGAGCAAAAGCATTAAAAGTGCTCAAATTTGTCTTGACGTATGAAATCACTTCTTCATTTGTGTTCCGGTAACACTTGTGATTACGATTCACCCTTCTTCCCTTCAACAGACATCTCAACACCATCATAATGTCTGCAACAATAGTCCCTCGGCCAGTGACACTGAAGGAAAATGTCACATTAGCTTTCAGGAACTTAGAGGTAACAAAAACAAAATGTTCAAAAAAGCCAAAGACTACGTACAGTGGTCTTGCATTGGTTGTGAAACCTTTTGTTGTTGTTGTTTTTTTTTTTCGATTGTTTCACTATTGCGTCTATATCTTTCAAGTTCTATGTTTTCAGGCTGCGACAATGAAAAGAGACTGCGTCTTTTTGAACATGTTAGAAAACAGGT
>OZ026604.1:29086617-29099117 GCA_964020085.1 Micromussa lordhowensis | reverse complement strand
GATTTAAAATTTAAAAAGCGATTCTTTTTCCAAGACACGGTTCTGCCACACTTTTTCAATTTGACATTACAAACTTGTGCGTGCATAACTAATTACATCATTCTTTTCATAGCTTCAGTGCATTTATAGAACAATTTTTAACTAAACTAGAGCACTGTAATAGGGTTTCAATCAAGGAAAATATGTGTTTTGGGTTTTAATTTCTCGAAGTAATGTTCACGATAGTGAACCTCAATCACGTTTTAAGTTACCAGGACACTTTATAGGCCTATTTTATTTTTACCCTAGATCCCTTTCGAGCCCAGGTACAGTTGGTCGTTTGCCTAGCACAGGCAAGGCTTGAACAATTGCTTTAAAAATTATAATTCGAGTTAACGCAAGACATTATATAAACGTGTATTCAGATCTTTGCTAGATTATTGAACCAATCAGGCTTCTGAAAATCCAGAACAAAACTATCCTTTTATTGACTAAAACAAGGCGTTAAAAGCTCTATTTTGTTTTATTTATTTAAGCTGTTGGATTTCCTCTGCTAACAATCTGATCTGGATATTTATCGTGTTTGTTGTAGTGATTGAACTGGTAAGTGAGGTCCATTTCATTTTGGACAATAATACGACATAATAGTCTTATTTGCACCACTGTCTAGAAGAACTATTAATTTTACATACAGAAGTGAGCCGCTTGGAATAAATCATTTCCGAGTTGCTTTTTCGCCTCTGTTTCAAAAACGAGTTCTGGTGCACAACCCTTCACATGGAAATGAGATTGATTTACAAGACAATGAACGTGCAAGAAAAACTCATTTCCATATGAAAGCTTGTGCACCAAAGAATCGTTTTGAAACAGAGGTAACAGCAACTTGGAAATAGCCAAATATATTTTCTGGATCAAAAGGCTATTAAAAAGCTTACAATTGCAAACGACTTTGTGCCACCCGACGCCAATATTATAGAATCTAGATATCAGACAATAAATCCTGATTAATTAACTCTGCCAAAATAACAGCGAAGAATTTCCTCTTGAGCGTTAACCCAAAAAGGCACATGGCGAACAACAAAAGGGAAATTCGGGGATTCGGAATGATACAATGAAGACAATACAACAGTCACGATGACGATGACGAAAGTGATGAGGACGATGACGATGAAGGCGACGGCGACGATGACGATGATTGACAAAATATAAAAATGTAATTTTTGTTTGTCCTCCTTTTTTGTAGCTGAACATACTGATCCTCGTTCGAGTTGTCAAGGAGATG
Source organism: Micromussa lordhowensis (assembly GCA_964020085.1). NCBI lineage: Eukaryota > Metazoa > Cnidaria > Anthozoa > Scleractinia > Lobophylliidae > Micromussa > Micromussa lordhowensis. The sequence continues at coordinate 29,097,856 of OZ026604.1, read as the reverse complement.
ACAAGAATGCAACAAACCAAAGATAGCAAGACGGAACAAATAAGGTAGATGTTCTCCAGAATAGACCATTTCCGATATATTAAAATTCTAACATGGCTTCGAGGCTTGGGGGAATAATACAAAAGAAATTAATTATTCATCCCTCAACCTCGATGTGACTTCTTTTGTTTTATCCACCAAGCCTCGGAGCCAAGTTGGAATTTTAATAATCGGAAATGGTCTAGTGATACGCAGACGCCGTTTTCAGTGTGAACAGGGAGACCTCGGGGATCACAAGCAACTTCTTCCGTATATGAAATATACATAGTAGATTTCATATAATGAAGAAGGACTAAGCCCGAAACATTTAGTTGATCAGCCATTACACTTTCAAGAGCCTTTTCAGCCTCGTGTTTAGTTTATCTTCATAGTGTCACGCATATTATGAGCTTTTTACTCATTTCTACTAATCCATAAAATACTTCTATTAAAACACGTCCTCCTTACTTGCAGACTTGGCCTTAAAGCTTGTGTTTTATTGCTTCCACTGTTGGGGTTGACGTGGTTATTTGGTCTTCTGTCAGCGATTCATAAAGCATTCGCCTACATTTTCACGATCTTCAACTCGACCCAGGTAAGTGCTAACCACAGCTGTAATGTTATGTCTCTGTTCTGCTCTATTAACCAATTTTGTCGTTTACTCAACAGGGTTTCTTGATTTTTCTCCTTCACTGCGTGAGAAACACTGAGGTAAGAAACATTTAAGCTGTTTAATATTTAAACTATATTTTCCCGGCCTAGTAGAACGGGAAACTAAGGTCCCATCCACATCTATGACGGAGAAATTTAAAGACGGAGGTTTCACTCTGAAAACGAATCAAATGTTTTCCGTCCGCACCACAGTGAGAGGCCGGCCTTTTCAAATTCATCCGGTTGGAATAGCGTTTTCGAATTAAAAGCTCCGTTTTAGGGACAGATTAGTTTGGACGGAAGGCCTAACCGTAGAAATAAAGCTGCGAGAAATTCATATATTCTGTCTCAAACGTTTTTGCAGATCAGATCCCGCTTCAAAAGAAAGATCCATGTGATTTTCCCAGCTATAAATGATGGGCCCAGTATTAAGAGGAGCTCTGGGATAAATGATAGCACAAGCGGTAACGTCTCGCTAAAGAAGATTGAAGTTAAACCGCCCGGCGGGAACAGCAAGTTAGATGAAACGACAGATGGTAATGCCTCTCTTAAAAAGACTGAGGTTAAGCCGTCAAACAGCGACAGCAACCTTGCGGACAGTACAAGCGCCGATGTATCGCCAAAGAGGATTGAAGCTAAGCCGTCTGGCAGAAACAGCAAGTTAAATCATAGTACAGATGGTGCTGTCTCACAAAAGAAGACTGAAGTTATGCCGTCCAACAGGAAGAACAGGTTAAATAACAGTACCAGTGGCAATGCTTCACTGAAGAACACTGAAGCTAAGCCGTCTAACAGGAACAACAGGTTAAATTGCAGTACTCGCGCTAATGCCTCGCTAAAGAAAACCGAAGTTAAGCCGTCTAGAAACTCCAACAGGTCTAATGGAGGCGGCCGCTTTATAAAAACATAACTTTACTGCTGCGTAAAGCTAGCGTAATGCTGTCGTAAATTTCCTATTTAGGCGGCTTTACCCTGCAGCCTTTACGTTATTTAAAGGTATACCGCTTGTATTTAATTAAAGCTTCGTTAATTAAGGACTGACCTTTAACGGCAGTTTAGTTATAGTGTACGTTAAGCTGGATAACCAACCTTAAGAAGATGTAATCGATCTTAATCTCTATTTTCAAGTTTTGTGTGGGACTTACTCCGTCAAGAAGGAACATTTAGTACATATAGTTAAGTGTAAATAGAACATTTCTGATCTAATCGGAACGTAGCAAGATAATTTTAAGACATTGTCACGTATAAAAACTAGTCGTATTAGACTCTAAATAGTAGGTTTCAAGCATCACGACGTTTGTTCTTCCCACGGAAGGCAAACTCCTACGTTCATAGAGCGCCGTCATGAAATAGCCTCGACACGCATTGGGCACCTCCCCCAGGAGGAGGAAGATGGCGTGACGATCCCAAGAGCGTCTAAGTAGGGAACGGTGCCAATAAAGGTAAAAAAATATTAGTCTATAGGCTTTCAAAGGTACTAGCTAATTAGAAGTGCATTTATATCCCTTAAAAGTTAGGCTATCGTTAAGTTCATCTACAAAAAAAAGATAGTAATGAAACAGAAAAGACACTAGAATCAGTATTTATAACTTCCATTTATGCGTTGCGGTAGCTATCCACCGTGAGACTTGCTGTTGGTTCTCTTTAGCTGAGTCATCTCGGCCAATCAAATCAGATTAAATGGTTGATGTATCCCGGTCAGCTGTAAGATACTAGAGGTGAAAAGTCTTCACGAGTACTAGACTAGAAGGAAAAGTTAGTGAAAAAAATCTCGAACCTGGAGTCATCTTTTGAGAGAGTGTTTACGAGTTAATATCATGTTAATATTATTTTGCCAATAATAGCCTTTCGTATCTCGCACCTACAGTCGTACTCGTATTACATTTTACATTTCATAGTAAAGTTTAAAACCAACTTAAAATATGGGTCAGAGTATACCAGAGTGTCTTTGCTTATACGCTACCAGAGTTCTTTTCACACTGTTAAATCAAATAAAGCAAAAAAATCATCTTAATTTCTATGTTGATTATTGAATTTGATTGCCAGGTTTTCGAGCCAACACTGAAACAGCAGCGGTCCTATGCGAGGAGGCACTCCCATCTGTGAAGGGGCTCCTTTCGTATTCTCGCACAAGCGGGGCGGGAAGACTGGGGAGAAGGAAAGTATAATGCGCACAGCGACAAAAGGAAGCAGACCCTTCTTCTAAAAGTAATGTTTCAGTTCCTTTTAGAGTTTACTAATTTCAAAATTGCCAAACTGCCAAAGAACAAATCATTGTTATATTCAACCAGTGTCCCCGAATTTTACCCTCTGTAAGCCAATCAAATCAAGAAGAGAACAGCCTTAGAATAACGGTTATCCCATAATAAGCCATCACAAGTCATTGGCCCATCAGGCCGTTGCCTTATTTCCGGTTTCTGAAGTATGAGCGACTATGGGTACCTCCCCTCCCCCCTGGAAGACCACAACATAATGTCCCCGGTCAGGGCTTGGACCCAGACCGCTCAACCCAGAGGCGAGCACACTAAAAATAAGGCCAACGCGCCTCCGAGTATATCAATACACTATATGCAACGTTGCTGACCAAAATGCGGACTTGTGTGATTTGATATAAGAGCCCTTCCCGCAGTTGAGTTTCTCGCTTCCATTACGATAAAATTCAACGTAGATACGAGGTAATTTCGTGCAGAAACTAACAAAGGTCCCCGACTACTTTGGTAATACACCAATTTATTACTGGCTAGCTCCGCGAGCGGGCAAGATGAATTAAATCCTGTGCTGTGATTGGCTACCCGAGCGGGCAAGATGGAGCCATCTTGCCCGCTCGGGACTACCTGCCTTGTCCCGCAAGAAAACTTTCCCCTAAATCCTTTATTGACCAAGTTTATTCGGCCACATCGATATAACTGTATGCAACGTTGCTGACCAAAATGCGGACTCGTGTGATTTGACATAAGAGCCCTTCCCGATGTTGAATTTCTCGCTTGCATTACACTAAAATTCAACGTAGATACGAGGTAATTTCGTGCAGAAACTAACAAAGGTTCCCGACTACTTTGATAATACACCAATTTATTATATGGCTAGCTCCGCGAGCGGGCAAGATGAATCAAATCATGTGCTGTGATTGGCTACCCGAGCGGGCAAGATGGAGCCATCTTGCCCGCTCTGGACTACCCGCCTTGTCCCGCAAGAAAACTTGTCCCGCAAGAAACCTTTCCCCGAAAGCCATATAATAAATCCTTTATTGACCAAGTTTGTTCGGTCTAGATGGCTTGATATTGGCCTCGTTCTTTTTTTGCGTGTTCATGGACCTCGACTCCGTCTCGGTTCATAAACACGCAAAAAAGAACTCGGCCAATATCCAGCCATCTTGACCTCACACTTGGTCAATAACCCATACAACATACACTGAGTGGCTCCACAAATGACTGTCTTATAACTAAACCTGAATAGTTTTCAATTGCCGAAAAGGAATTGAACTTGCTTAAAAGGATGTTTACCAAGATGTTGAGAGACTCCACTGATTAAGGCAATTATGAACTTAATACGAAGTGAAACTGTCCTTTGAGTTGATCTTTATTGAAGTGTTAAACAAGTGTAAAGAAAATAACAAAAGGAAAAATAACAAAATGAATGCATAGTAATAAAAGTATTAAACCACACACAAAAATACCCTCTTTTCGCCTGAACACCGTGTAGCATCCCCAGTATGTACACTGTTATTCAGACATGATTTAGACATGAAGTTTACTGATTGCTAGCAATGAGCTGAAGTTTTAACTAATTGCTGAGAAATCGCCAAAAATTGATTCAACCAACCCAAGCCATACCCTCATTAAGTATTTTCCTGGAATAGGTGTCTAAGAATTGTGTGCATTTTGCCCTGTGTTCCAAAAACCTCACAAAATCAAGTGAAACAGTATAATTATCGTTAACTACAAAAGTGTGTCCAAAATAATAACAGCATCTTCACATAAACGCAAAGAAAGCGGTCAGCGCTGCAAAAAACATGGAGACGCTTAGCTGAATGGACGATGCAACATCTTTGTCGTCTTTATCGTCGTCGTCGTCATCATCATCACTGAGTTCATCACCCAGAGTAGTAACTGGGTCAAAAACGATGGACGAGTTAAACCTGGGCGCCCGGAGGATAAGCACATTTTTATTTCCTCGTTTCACGAACTTGGGATAATCACCAGTCATGTTGGTAAATTTGCCGTCACGTTTGCACTGAAATGGAAGTTAAGAAAATTAGTTAAAAATCCAAAATGGATATCAGATGGATTTTACTACTGTTAGTTAAAAATTCCAGCTGGTAGAAGGCAGACCAGTTGGCTATTCCAAAGGCGTACTTGCCCGTATGTGGTTTATAGCGATCGCGTTTCTTTCTCTTCAGTTGAGATTGACAAAAAGTATTCGTTGATTCTTTCTCCATGGAAACGTTTGAGCTACATGTGGTCACGTGACAAGGCACAACCGGGTCTCTCTCCTCAACGACAAAGGAGACAAAGTAGAGAAAGTCTGAGTTCGAGATTGCCTTTAAGTATGCCCGCATGTAGCTGTTTTAAGAACGGTTATCTTAAAAAAGCATTTAAGCGTACGCTACAATGTTGAAAAGCAATGTGGGTAAGGCGGTTTACTGCTGGTTGATTGACATTCAAGGTGTTTCAGCTTGAAAGAAGGAAGTAGCACAGACTATACGTGTTTTGCCTACATGCTTTGCCTTCCTTATCGCTGAAACACTGAGAGTGAACCTCAACCAGACAACGATAAGCCATCGCAATCATGATAATACCAATCGCCATTGTCACGTCCGCTTTTAAGCTTTTGTGAGACAACCTTCGTCGAAACAGCTATGTAAAACCGGAACGAAATGTCATCGTCAGTTAAACAAGTTAATGTGAGTTCACGTAGCTTCAAAATCTGAGTGGTGACCTAATAGAGGGAAAAGGGTTTCCTAAGCATTTTCGAATCAGGGTGTAGTGCTTTATTTTGGACTTTTCGAAAAACACGACTGTAACGGTAACGAGAACGTTTTAGAACAAAATACATCATGATGAGCAGAAAAATGTATCTTCACGAGCATTATTCACTGACGTTCATTCACTCACTCGTTTTATTTAAAACTCGGTGCAAATCACAGTCAGTAATAACAAAAGTATACTAATCTAAATACAATCTCACAATATTGCATTAATTAAATTAACTACAAATATTTTGATTTACAAGGCTGCCGATGAGTCAAATACGTGGTTGATTTGCTTCTTGAATTTCGCAATCGATTTAATCTTTCTGATGTTTTCAGGTAATGAATTCCACAATAGAGCATCGCTGTAACTGAAACTACGTTTTCAATAATTAATACGCGGTCTTGGCAATGACAATTTACTGAAAGAATTACGCAAATCATAGTCTGCGCTTTGTTTGTTGAATAGGTCCTGCAAGTACACTGGAGCTAACTTGTTAAGGGATTGAAAAGTAGCCGTTCTTTGCAAATCAACCACGTGAAATGACAAATTTCTAAGTAGAACGTGAACCACTACGGCCAATTGTTCGTTTTTCTTGTCGGAACTGAAGACATTCGTAGCATATTCAACAGGGGTAGGTTTTAATATCGACAGACACACTAAATTCTGAAATAAAATAAAGAACATTTTCTAATAGGCGTCGTCCTCGCCGTTGTCTTACCTTCTTGGCGAGAGACATCTCATCATCGTCGTTATCGCCATCACCAAAAACGATACGTACGCCACAATGCCTTTTCCTCTGACATGGCTGCCTCGGCTGTTTCTTCTTAAGTTTGTCTCCAACCTTATTGCCTTCATTACACCATAATAATAATAATAAGAAGAAGAATTAATCATGATTACACTTCTAACAAAAACAAAAATAGTCAAATTTCACTTTTACTTTTATCGCCTTCTTTACCTAATCATAGTAATCATTAATAATAATAATTGCATTCGTAATAATAGTAACACTAATAATTTTCGGGTTCCAAGGGCACGGAATGGGCTAGCTAACAAGTATGACCCGAGTGCCATAAAATGAACTACTTTAAAATAACCCAGCTGGTCGAGCAGAACAAAAGAATATTTGCTGACGTGTGCTTACGTGCGGACCTCGCTTTGCTCGTTCAGTGTACTTGCCAACCTAGGGCAAATGTTCCCTAGCGTGGCCCTCTCGCTCGAGTGAGAGGATACCTTTTTAACAATAATTACGATAACGATAATAATAACAATAATAATAACATTTCATTTTTCTTACTATATAATTAAAATTTACAAATACCAATCACATTTCTAATATAATGATGTTGCTAATTAAATGTTATCTATACTTTCATCGCCTTTTCCGATACCGCCATCTTTACCTTTAAATCATCTTCTAACCTTCATCTCCTTCTTTGGACTTCTTTGTCAAGCGTTTTATGCTTGAGCCTCAGCTCGAATATTAGGGAGTTAATTAAGAGAAACAACGGCAACGTTGTTTCAACGAAAGTATAATGGCTGTGCTCGTGCGTTATAATTCTTGATACATTTTTAATTCTTTACCGTCCTCTGTAAAAAAACAACGTGAAATGACCAAATTCCGAGTTGCCTGGAGAACGTGAACCCCAACGGCCAACTTTTTTTTAAAAAAATTATTTCAAATTTATCGCTGCGTCCCAGATTCAGTTTCGTGGTAGTTTCGACAGTGATAAGCAAAGTATATGACTTTAGGGTATCGCGAGACTCGTAGGTAAAATATAAATCCATTTTTTTAATCGGCGTTAATCCTCGACGTCGCCGTGGTGGTTACTTAAACTCTCTATTGACAACAACCTCTCCCCATGCTTTGAAGTTAATAAATTGATTACATTGTTTTGTATTCTTTACCTTTGTTGCCCCTATCATTGTCATCGTCGTCATCTTTCCTCTGTGTCGGTGGCTTTCCTTTTCTGCTTCTCACACTCACTCCAATCTCGATATCTTTACCAGGCTTGTCTTTGCAACCAGTTGAGTTGTCCCCTCTCCCATTGCAAAAAGTAAAGTTTGTAAGCTACAAAATTTAATAATATTGTTCACATTTTTAAAGCGTGCATTTCTCAACACAATGCGCCTAACAGCAAGTAACTATAATATCTTATTGCACTCATATGATATTTACCCATACTTAGTTGATAGGTAATTGCACTGCAGTTGTCGAGGTCGCTGTAGAAACGTTCAAATTACACGTCAGTTAAATTCAAGTGACGTCCGTTTTTCATGCGTCTGTCCTGTAATTGATCATGAATTTGGTCGTAACATTGTCAAAGTAGCTCTGAATCCACCGGAGGGGATAGAAAAATAGGTAGATAGCTTCACTAGTCACCGGCTCCAGATGTGGGGGAGCTACTTAGCCCTTGATAGGCTATACGGCTCCGCCCGAAAGGGGTATCGTTTTTAGGCTTCAGGTATGTAAAAGTGTCGGGATTTCACAAGTTGAGGTTTATATGTAAAGGTACGGAAATCATTCATTCATTCATTAAGTCCAACGTAAACATGAACTGAATATAAAATAGTTGTTCTTTTTTGGTTAACATCTCTTCTGGTTATGCTTGATGTTCTCCAATAACTTTGTTCATTAACTTCATTCCAAGGATTTAGAAAAGGGATGCAGTTTTGAAGGGTATTCCCAACTCGAAACATGCTCTGAATCACTAGCTCAACATACCTCAATGAAGACCTTCAGAGACCCATTCTGAACTGCAAATGTATCATCCCCAAACGACGAGTTACCAGCCTTGCAGAATGTGTAAGTCTTGATTCGAAGAGTTCCGTTTGTATCTTTTAAGTACGCTACCAACTCGACACTAGCAGCTTTGATACCATCAAAGGTGTCCTCCTTGTTCAGTGGTGTGAAACGGAAGTCTTGGCTTGCCAGGCTGTTCATGGGCTTGCCAACAGACTTGCCGTCCTCGTCAAGCTGCTTCACATGATCCACTTCTATTGTAAAAGCTTTGCTGAAATCCGGCTTCTTTCCGCCATTACGTGGACAACGGACTAAAGCGATTTTGCCTGATTTGCCGAGAATTTTCATGCAAATTCCTCCACAAGTTTCCTTGTCGAAATCCTTAGCAAGGACGGAGAACAAGTTGATAGCTGGTGAGAAAATAGTGATTTTCTTACATCAAGAGAAAATTTTCTTGCTTATATGTAAAATCAGGTGAGAGATAGGGCTCAAAATTAAGGCGGGGGTAAACATGAATAGGCGTGAAATTTGAAGTGATATAAAAAAGGAAATTCTTAGGATTGAGATGGGTTGGAAACACTTCCAGACTCCCGCAAAAGAGAGCCCCAGGTTGCTAGGGGACTGTTTGATATCCTTCTACTAGTTCTTCACTTCAAATTTAAATTTTCCAAATCCATCAAATCTTCAATTTCATATTTTCCTCAATTTAACCTATCCTTTGAGAAAAAATATCTCTTTCCCAAAATGCCCAAAAATCACCCAAAAATTTACGCAAAACTGCCAAACAGTGGTTAATGAGATAAGCAGAGAGATTTAGTATCGCTTGAAACGTGACCGAGATATTGGCAGAAAGGCCGTGTTAAGCGACCTCAAAACAGCATTCACGTTTACCCCAGCCTTAATTAGACACACTATTTTGAGTAATTTTGGCCACACACAAAATTACATTTAAATTGATGGAAACCTGAAAATGGCAGTTTACCAAGAGAGCAAAACACCAAAGAGATAACAATAAACCATAAGGGAACAAGGATGGTCAAGGATGAAGAAAATTGACACCGATTGCAAATGATGAACTTGATAACTTTAGGCTAATCTTCTCAAGATGGGCAAACTAAGACTGTATCTAGTTTTGTTACATTGAAAACAGATCCACTAAGCATTCTGATCGGTTTCCTGAGCAGCCTGAAAAAAAGCCTAGGAGAACAGGAAAATATAGATTTACTAATTTATCGTACCGATCTGAGGCTAAGTGATCGCCAGACTCGCTAGCCCGATAAACAAGATTACAAAGAAAATTTTTAGGTCAATGGCAGCGAAGGCGATGTCAGGCGACCGTATTCGTTGGTTAGCTCAAAATCCAATTGTAAAATAGGAAGACAAGTGAAATTTTGGAAGAAGGACAAATGCCACAGCTTTTTCGTGAAAAAGAATCGAAAGGAAAATCACTCGTTCATTTCGTTTATCAAAATCTAAATTATCTTTGCGCGCGCCACCATTAAGTCAGCGGTTCGTGCTAGTTCTGTGTTTACGAATCAGAAATGCAAAGAATAACACAACCTTCTAACGCGCAAACAGAACCACAAATGAGTAAGATTTCCAAATAACAAATCAGTTTGATCGGAGGTTGCTACTACGAAAATCACCGAACCGTGGAATGAGCTCGAATTTTTGTGCAGTGACCACTCCTACTTTCGTTTTCTGACCCACCCACATTCATCGTGTTGTAGTGCGTTGACGGTATGTTAATAATCAGTGTTCAGGAAATACTCTGTAGTACGACGAAATTCGACTGATCTTAATGTTATGATAGTTTGATATTGTTGACTGTTTAGGTCCGAGCGATTTTATGAAGAGCTAACCCGTGCAATCTCACAAATATCGGCGAACTATCAAATGTCTAATTGCCGGTGGCTGGACTGAATTCAAGTAATCCTAACAGCACTGTTAACATACTGAGCTTGCTTGAGGTTGAAAGATGCTCCCAAAAGCTTTACATAGGATTTGAGTTAACTTGAAATATTTGATCCGAAATCCATACGCAATTTTCTACTAGTTACTTACCGACGAAAGCGGGAATAAAATGCAAAGTTGCCGAGAAAAATTTAATCCAAAAGTCAGTACAATTTTAGCTAGTTCGTGTATTTAACGAAACAACCAAAAAGGAACTTACCGATGAACGTAAGAAAGAAGATGTAGCTTGCACGTACAGCCATGTCGATTCCGGTTACGTTCAGTCGCTTCAAATAGTCGACGCTAAGTGTTCGCAAATTCAAGCTTATATCTTTAACGCCAGAAGCGACAGACGCTAGAAACGACACAGCAAAAAGTGATTTGCAACTGAAAAGGGGTCGTCATAGCAACAGATGCAAACACAAAACAGAATTAGCACCTGCCAGCCAAATGCAAATAATAAGACCATTGCCTATTGTTTTCTAAGCAATGTTAAGTCCAGTTTGATTTGTTTTCTTGGATTTAGGGCTCTTTATGTGTGAACACTTAACAAATGATTCGTCTTTTCGTTTTTTCATCTTCGACTTCTGATGCACGCGAGAAATAAATTTGGAGATAACGAAAAGGCGAAAGAGTTTTTCAAGGCGCAGCTGAGAGCATCTTTAGTTTCCTGAGTTCTCTACTAACTTTTTAAGTACATACATAACTCGACAAGAGCAGATGAAGGGTATAGCCTTCATCCTCTTGAACTCAATGATGCACAGCTAAAAGCATGAATCATTAGCTTTGTAGCGCTGTCTATTGAAATCTGGGCTTAAAAACACAAAGGCCGTATGATTTTGGTATATAACACGTTTTCTTTAAGTGCCGCACTGAATGTATTAGGTTTTGTAAGAAAGAT
>OZ026604.1:29054117-29081617 GCA_964020085.1 Micromussa lordhowensis | reverse complement strand
GTTTATTCCAATTCACGTTGTTACTTAAAGACGATTGCATTTAAAACTAATGTCTTTCTCGTGAAATTAAGTATTGATCTGAAGCCAAGCTTTTATATACAAAAGACCAAAATATTTTACTGGTTCATGTATTAAATTAGAAAAGAACCTCTGATGAAGATTGTTTACTTTAAACGGTTCTTCCTATATTTCGATAAACAGATGTCAGAATCAAAGACTGAAACATTCTATCGTTCAGTTTTTATGTTATCATTTCGACAGAAAGCAAAAAATTCCTAAATAAAAATTTTAAATTTAAGTTTTTAATACTGATTAGAAACACTTTCTTTCATTTGATTGATTATGACGGAAAGGAAATTTCTAAAGTCTGTCTGTTGATGAACAGCCCCCACTGCAGACAATATTAAATAAACAAAAAAACCAAACTGCCCATAATTATGATTTATTCATAACGGCCTTTTAGAACAAGTGTGATAGCATCAAAGACAAACGGCTTCAATCTTACGCTGATTGGCACTCAGATTAGCTGCCACGTTGAGCTGTAAGACCAAAATCGACAGTCCTTAATTTCTTTACAGGTTGAAACATGGCGAGCAACTTTTCCGCGGAAAGCGGCGACGAACACTTCGCAACCTTTGCAGCGTCACTAGAAACGCGGTCAACTGGTGTAGTTATTGTGGAATCTGCGTTTTTTCTCCTCATCACCTTTGCGAGTTTATTCGGAAATTTTCTCCTATGTGCTGTTTTGTTCAAGAATTTCTCTTTTCAGAGCCTCACAAACATACTGATATTGGCGCTCTCCTTGGTTGATATCTTAATGGGAGCCGTGTGTATGCCTCTCACATGCGGCACACTCATTCATGGCAAATGGACTTATGGTGACTTCGCATGTCAGATCCAATGTTTCTTTATTTATTTTTTGGCCTTCGCTTCGCTTCAGACCATCGTAGTAACATCGCTCAACAGATTTTACCGGGTCGTGAAACCGACCAAGTACAGGCGCATTTTCACCGTGAAAAAGGCAATTGCTACATTGATAGCTCTTTGGTTGTCAAGTGCACTGATCTTGACCATTCCTTTGGCGACCGGAGCCTTGGGCGCAACTTTTAATCCAGCAAAAGCCGCGTGCGTCATTTATAAGAAAGATGCCGCCATGGAACACAAGAGCTATCCAGCTATTTTGAGAGGGCTGCTGTTGCTTATTTTCGCCGTTATTCCTTCGCTTGTTATTTTTACTTGTTATTTCAAAATATTCCGTGCAGTTGGAGAACATTTTACTCGCGTGGCGCCCATACTCAATTCTCGGAACAGAAGGCTAAAATCTCAAATAAATTCACGCGAAATGCGAACGACGCTTACTCTCTTCGCGGTAGTTGTCATGTTCGTCTTGAGCTGGCTTCCTGTGTTTGCGATCGAGATCATTCAAGCATTCGCAATTGATTGGTGGCGAATTCCCCGTGAGGTTCAACTCTTATGGACTTTTTTTGGCAGTTTCAGTAGCGCGGCAAATCCCCTAGTGTACGGCTTAACGAATTCTTCATATCGCAGAGAATATAAGAGGTTATTAACATTTAAATGGAAAAGAAGGAGCAACGATAAAAGGAACATTGAAGGTAGCAGAACACCGTCAGTTGCGATGGCGACTTTGGACATCCCGTCCTGAATTTGTGGGTTTGTGTCAGCAAAAAACATCTGGACGAACGTGACAAATTTGCAAGTGCTAATTTCCCCTTTGTATCAAGAGATTTCCGAAAAATACATTTTAAACAGGCCTTCAGCGTAAACATTGAAAGTAACCTTAAGAGTCATGTAAGTTAGTATTCTTTTATTTACACTACGCTCTGAACGCCTGTCAGTTGAGGAACTCAGATTATATATTTTACTTTCTTCATTTCCAGATGAATTTCTAACTGAAACGTAATTTTTGTTTTTGTTGAAACCAGGGTTGTACTGTGCTAAATCACTCTAAAAACCATACATTTTTTTCACGTTCGCGACAATGTCAGGCGACATGTTCCGTGTTGGATGAACAAAAGGTTAATTATCGCCTCACACTGTATTTGCATTTTCCGTTTCACGATTAATTGGAAGAGAATGAAAATGTCAGTCTCAGCTTGTGCCTAAATGGTCTAAATAAGGTCGTCTTTCTTAGGCTCAAATTTCTCTTGAAAAACGGTTTATACTGATTTAAAGATAAAGGTTACGTTACAAAACATCAATTGGGAGCATTTAACATTTTGGTCACTAGACGGACTTACATTTCAAGTGTCGAAAGTCAGATTTAGTACTTTACTTAGACATTTTGAACATGAGGTCACTTTGCGCGCTGTAAGATAAGATTCAGGTTATACATGCATGCGTCGTTTTTGTATGCTGTCGTCACTTGGCGGACGAGAATCGAATATAGCTTTCAGAGGCTCGAACGCCCCGCTTCTCAATCGAGGACTAACTGAACTAAGGAGCAAAAGGAAAAATAAAATCGTAAAAGTCGATGCTAATTAAGATCAGATATCGAAACACCGCCTCGGTTATGCTTTCTTTTGGTTAAACTTATGAATTATTGATACAGTTTTGTTCGCGGTTCTTCCACCTTATGTTGAAGAACTGAAAACATAATTTTCTTTTAGTGCGAGGCATTTCCTGTTATTTAGCAGTCGGCGGGGCAATGGCCCTTTCGTAAACAAGCGATGCCATTTTCGCAACACTTAGAAAATTTCTCAACAAATTTTTCTCTACTAATATAAAGAAAAATGAAAATGTTACTAACCACCCAGTATCGAACCTGTAACCTCTGTTTCTTAACATCCCTCTTATACCACTACACTACCAGGTTCATCCGCCAAATTTCCGCAAAATTTAATTATAAAACGTGACATTCTTAAATGTTAATGATAGAGCTGCCCCAACCTGCAAATAAAAGCTAACCGCAAGCAAACCAGTGCGAATATGAACAATTAAGTATTTGGTGAGTGCGTTTTACTCCCTCAACAAATTATAACCAGTTTCTACCGTGTCCAGGCCTGAACAGAAGCAGATATGGCATCGTCCACTCTAAAAGGCTTGGTTGCTAATTCTGGCAAGCTTGGTTACCAATTATGGCATCGACCCTTAAAAATGGCATCGCTTGTTTACGAAAGGGAAATAGGCGTCGGCGGGTTCAGGTTTCCTGACCAATCAGGAGAATGCACGTGTCCAGTTATGTTATCGGTGACACGCAGCTCTGCGATCATCGTCGTCCTCTGAACAGCTTCATTGTCGCTGAGTCGAAACGTTTTCCCGCCGCCTTCCCAGTCTGCGACCTGCTGACTGTCTATGCATTAGGTAGTTTGATTTTAGTTTGTTGTTACTTCCAGTATGGCGGATTTTTCATCTCCATCTTTCCTGAAGAGATTTCAATTAATGTTTTCAAATAAAATCGTCAAACTTGGGTCATTTATCCCAAACAGTTGTTTATCGTTTGTTGTCCTAGATTTCTCTTCAGCAAACTAGTGCGAAGCCTTCTGGAGATATATTAATTACGAAAAATGTCTCGCAAAAAAATGTACGTACAGGTAATCATACGGTTTCGAGTTCAATTTGGAATTAATTTGCACGAGTGGGTTTTTCAAAAAGCTGCAATTGCACGAGCTGCTTCGGCGAGTGCAATTTCAGCTTTTTGAAAAACCCACTCGTGCAAATTCACAAGTGCAAATTAATTCCAAATTGAACGACAAAAACCGTATGATTACCTATTAATAATATACATGAAAAAATTTGCGTGGAGGATGTTTTGAACTTACGGACTCTGAACTCTCTTCTCAGTTTTCAGTGCGCGCGCTAAACCTCAGGCCCCAGTTGTTCGAAAGTTGGATAGCGCTATCCACCGGATAAATCGCTATCCAGTGGATAAGTATTGACAAAACAAACCACGCTATCCACTGGATAGTGATTTATCCGGTGGATAGCGTTATCCAACTTTCGAACAACCCGGGCCAGGTGATTTTAATTATCACGCAATCAAGAAAAAATTGCGCCATAATTGCACTGTGAACTTCTTTGCTCATTGACCAATCAGAACGCGTGCTTTATTACCTTTTTTTGCATTCAATTTAACAAATTGACGTAAGTTTTTCATGCGTCTGTCCTGTTCTGATTGATCATAAATTTCGTCATCACATTGTCAAAGTAGCTGTGGATCCGCAGACTACTTTGACAATGTGATGACGAAATTCATTGTCAATAGCAGGACAGACTCATTTAAAACTGACATCAATTTGTTTTTTACGATAACAAATGGTCGAATTGCCCGCTCTCGCTCGCTGACGCGTCGCACAAATTTCAAATTCATATGTCTATCCGCATATTGACGATACAAATTAGCCAATGAGTGCGCGGGATTTTCTGTAGTTATCGTAAAATAATATTTTCATGTATATTATTACTTGGGTAATTATCTTCTGTAGCATAAGAAACCTTCAAGGCTTTCTTGCAATATGTGCTATTTTATCATGTTTATTACTGATACTCAAGTGTCTATGGCAGATATTTTTTTTATTTGCTTTATAGAATCTACACGATATCGTGATATGGAAATCAAAGATAAATTGGATATCGTTGTTTTTTTCACTGCGTTTTCGCATTCACTTCCGGTTGGGTCAGAAACCGCGGGGGGCTAGGACCTTGGACTAGCTAGGCTTTGACTTCAAAACAAGAACGTAGGTCTACTTATCTTTCGTGAATGTTTACAATTTTGAACCAAAATTGGAATTACGCTTGATTGCGCGATTCATAGTATATTTCACTTTGTTTCGTTTCTATTTGTTTGGTCCCTTCCATACACCCAATAATGACAGATCCTGAATTGTTAAGAAAACAATTCTAGCATTTATTTACATTAACAAAATCAATGTTTCTTCTGAACATTGTCCTATATATATCATAACACCGGCGTTTTCGAAAGATGTTTCGTTAAACAAAGTTATCAACTGGTAGAATAAAATAACGTGAACGTTTGCTGTCAACAGTGCGAATAAACATTGTTTTCGTAAGCTAAAAGATTATCAGCAAATGTGTTATAAAATTAGTTAAAAGCGTTTCTCATCAAGAGAACAATTCCTTTATAAAAAAAAGTTGCAAAGCAAATAAGAATTCGGTTAAAGAAGAGTTATTTTTTGGTTAAACGAACTTGGAAGCCGGAAAAAGAAAGCTAAGTATGTCAAGCGCAGCTTTTTAAAATCATAAATGGAATTTAGAGTGTATAGAGAACGGGTCGATTCTTGTTTACTTGAACTCAACTCCACTGACAAGTAACTAATAAAAAAGTAAATTTTGTCAGTTTAAATTCTTAAAAACTAGTATACATTTCCTTTTCGTAAATAGTACTAGGCTACCATCTTAAGAAGAAAAATGCATTTCAACACTAATGGACGTAAAAAATAAGAGGCCTTAAGGTGGCTCGTATATATCAGTTTTCTCGCGCAGGGAGTAGATCACCATCGTGCGTCACGCGTGAGAAACACGAACGATAGAGGCGCGAGATTTAAACACTCAAAAGACCAAAACAAATATGGCGGCGCGCGGCTTTTTTTACCCAAGGTCACTTTTTGTACTGATAGAGACGAAATTCTCATATAAAGGAGGCTTTACCTGCTGGAACAACTTAAGTCAATTCTGTGTATTTAAGAAAAATTGTTTCGGGAATCCAATGTTTCCCAAATTTCCACCGAGAACGTATTAAGGACTCCTAAAACATAGCAAATCTACCCAGAATTTGTGTAAAAATCCTACAGAGTAAGCCCAGGAGGTTGTCTTTAACGACAACTACAACTTTAAATGCATCAAATGACAGCAAACAAAACAAAACGCCTGTTCGGAGCCCGCTCGCCCGCGCGGGTATGCGAAGCAGTCAGTGGTAGTCAAAACAGCTCATGAGCAACTGCTGATCTTATAAAGTCTGGATTTTTGGATGCGTGTCTACGCGCGTGGGAATAAGGGAACTCGCGAAGGCTTTTGCATGAAAACAAGTCCGGTGACCCCTTCTTTTTATGTTATCATTGAGAGCAAACGTCAGAAAGAAAAACTAAAAAAATTCTACAGAAGGAAATTTGCACTCTGTTCAAATTGTCGTTTTTCCAAATCGGCTCCGTAATTTTTTTTTAAATTGTTGTGCATTTCCCTTTTCAGATGCCAAAAGCTATGGTTTAAAAAAAAACTTGGGATCACCGGGTTAATTTCTTAGTTATTAGTGACGTAAGCGAAAAATCAGGTCTGGAAAATCCTTTTGGAATGTTGCCATGGTAACTGCTGACGACAAAATAGCAGCTGTTTTAGGTAAAGTATAAATTATATAATCCAAATTTACAAAAATATTACAATGACCCTGGTCTGCCTTTTTGTTCTATTCTTACAAAGATACGAGCCGTCAAAAACCTGAAAACTGGTACGAGCCACCTTAAGAGTGCTTTTACGAATTTAGTTCAGGGCAACACAATCCAACTTTTCAACATTCAGCTTGTCTATAGCTCCCAACTCAAATATAGCAAAAACATTATTTGCTTGACGCCGGCAGGCACAACAAATTTGCCGCAGTTTCAAGGTGCGAGACCTGATCACGTGCGAGTCGAAAGTTCGAGTTATTGTTCGCCCTAGGGAGTTAGTGAGTTTTGACTCACGGCCCGTGACACGTTCTCCTCCAATAGGAAAAGATATTTGAGTTGGGAGGTACAACAATATGAGTTGTTTACAATATAAAGACACTTCCTATAAGAGAGTGCTGTGGTTCGTGATTATTGGAGACCGACATTGGATCCTTCTTTAAATTCAGATTCGTGTTCAGCGTCACCTTTAAATTCAGGTCGGAAAAAGTTGAACTTATCACTCGATTCAGTTCCACTACCAGTTGGACTTGAGACTAGTGAGACTGGGCGAAAATTTTCTTTTTCGTTTCCATTTCTTCCTTTGACTTCATTGCGTTCGCTTTTAGAGAAATGAGGTAACCTATTTTGCAGCACCATGCTATGAAGTTTTGAATACCCCGATGCTATATCTTTGTATGCCATTATTTGGTTAAAATGATTATTGTCATCATCGTTGGCGGTTGACAACCAGTACAACAACTGCTTGAGTTCCCTGTCTTCCCAAGACAGAAACTCGTTGTTTTCAACATCCTTCGCTTTTTCAGTGTGCTTTTGCCGCAATGATTTGCTCCTGCGTCTCTTTTCTTCACTTGGTGGTTGCATTTGACTGCCTGAATTCGAAGTAACGATATGAGTTCTTTTTTCCAAGTTTATACCCTCCCCATTGACCATCTTGTTTTCGTTACGTTCTTCATCTGCATCGCCACTGCTTTGGCGGATGGAGTCAGCGATATTTAAGGTCTTTGCAGCTGTGTAATTCCTGGAAATTGGCTTAGCCTCAGTGGGAACACTTTCTGAGAAAAAGCCGTCCTCTCCACTACCGGTACCCCATTGATCTGTGCTTGATTCATAATGACCACTTGCAAGCCCACTATACGTTTCCTTGCCATCCGGATCCCAGTCCTTATATGTCATCTGGGAGATATCAGGAATGCTTTGTTCCTTCTCCGTTGTTTTTAGCTTTTGCACCTGGTTCAAACTAGTCGTTCCGCTCGAAGGAAACAATCGAGATTGATAAATGTCATCTCTGCCACTAGAATCAAAATATTTCTCATCACCATGATCCGGCTTTTCTTCATAATCGTGATCACCCTCGCCTCCAAAGTAAGGATCCCCACCAGATTCGGAAGAAAAGGTCTCAAAACTAGAACCACTGAAATTCTCCACATCAGCAGATTCTGCATTCAGATTTTTCCACGGAGATGTTTTGTAGGAGCCTTCACTTTCGTTTGTTGATCTTTCTGATGACGAATCGACTAAAGGCAATTCCTTTGTAGTTTCATTCTTCTCTAGATCCATTGTCGAACTTTCAGTGTCTTCCCCACCGAGAAACACTTTTATCAGCTCATCAATGCTTGAATCATCAAAGCCACCACTAAATGTAGTTGCCATCTCGACACCATCTGCAGATCCGGTGGAGAATCCGTCGGCTTCCAATCCACCACCACTGACAACCTGATCCGCCTTTGCTAGATTGTGTGTACCTTTCACTAAACGAAGAAAGTCTGTGCCTGCACTGGAGATATTCTTTGCACCAGACGTAGCCATCTCTAGGCCACTTTCAGATTCGATGGAGAATTCGTCGGCTTCCAATCCACTTCCACTGGCACCCCAATCCACCTTAGATTGATTGCGCGGCATACCTATCACTAAACGTACACTTTTAGTGTCTGCACTGGAGATATTCTTTGTACCAGTCGTAGCCATCCCTAGACCACTTGCAGATCCGATGGAGATTTCATCGGCTTGTAATCCACTGCCGCTGGAAACCGAATCCGCCTTAGCTTGATTGCGCATACCTTTCACTAAAGGTACACTTTCTGTGCCTGCACTGGAGACAGCCTTTGTACCATTCGTAGCCAATGTTTTATTGTGTTGCCCTGTACCGTGTTTAACCTTTCCACTAACTTTCACCAATCTGTTTTGATTTTTCCCTGCAGTTCTCTGGTCGATTCCACTTTCTGTGGGGTTGGGTGTGGTGATAACTGATGAGTTTGCTCTCGATTCTCTTTCATCGACTTGCAGCTGAATTCGGTCCTCTTTAGTTACGACATTTGGAACGCTAACTATTACAGAATTACTAGGCTCGCCTTCGTTTGCAGCAGATGAGGCGTTAGAGGTAGAATTGTGCAAGTGTTCAACCAAGTTAATAGAAGCATTACTTGAGGCGTCTGACATTTCCTTCAGATTCACCTTATTGGTATATTTAACGTTTCTTGACGAAGTTCTCGCCCTGAAAGAAGTCCTTGGAAGGTCTCTCGAAGAATTCGTTGTAGATTTATGCAAATGTTCAACCAAGTTATCAGGACCATTACTTGTGGCGCCTGACACTTGCTTCGATTTCACCGTATTCATATGTTGAGGTTCATTCAGTTTATTGCTACTTGATGAAGTCCTTTGAAGGTCTGTCGACGAATCCGTCGCTTTTTCACTCTCTAACATGACGTCAGCTTTGCTCTTCCCTGATTTATCCGTTTTGTTGTCAGACGTATTGGCAATCTTCCCATTACGTTTGGAAGGATTCAATCCAAGGGAAATGTTTTCTTTCGCTAACACTTTTTCGTGTAATGTTTGCCTCAAATTATTAAAAACATTCACAGAAACACGATTTTGATGCCCTAACATTCGTTCTTCATGTCTGCTTTTATTCCTTTCTAATTTATTTGCCGATTTCACTTCATGGGAAGTCTTTCGAGCCTTAACGTTCTTGTTTCTTGCATTGGAATGAGAATCACGATGCTTAAAAATATTCCTTGGGTGAGTCGGGTGAATCTTGCTTCCTTCCTCCTTTCTTTTAGTTGACTTTCTCCCGCCAATAAATCCATTTCTATGACTGCCATGTTTATGCTTAGTATGACCATTGACGCGAAGCTTTAACCTTCTTCCTAGCTTTTCTTTTCGATGCTTAACAATGAGGTGTTTCAATTCGTCCGCCATAGAAGCATCCGTTTGAAGTCCTTTATTCTTCTTTCCGTTCGATTTAAAAGACAGTTTCTGGTGCTTCCGTTTTCCCCACGTGTGTGAGAATTTGATGTTCGCTTTATGCTTCGTAACTGCACCGATTCTCTTATCCAAAAGTGCTACCCAGTGCTGCTTTGTGGTAGGATGGAAATTGTTTTGTTGATACGTTCTGTGCGCTTTAACGACGTGCTTGTTTATTTTATGGATTGCTTTCGTTTTCTTTAATTTCTTCAGTTTTTCCGACTTATCTCCTTTGTATTTTGCTTTGCTTCTAGACTTTTTAGTCTTCTTTTTTCCCTTGTCCTTTCTACTTTGTTTGTGTTTCTTGGTCTTCTTATCTTTCAGCTTGAGTTTGTGTTTCGATTTTCCTGTAGTCTTCTTTCGCGATTTAGCTGCGCTTGTATCTTTTGCCTTAGTTTTCTTCTTCTTCCCCTTTTCAGTCTTAGACACTTCCTTCTGACCTTCAGAATACTTCATTAGCTTGCCACTCGTAGAATGTGATTCAGAATGGGATTTTGACTTCATTTTTCTTTCTTTTGCCTCCTTGCTCAACTTTGGCGCATGTGCAGGATGGAAAGAAGGGAACAGACACTTGCAGGATCGAAAGTTGCAATCAGGTGAGCAATGTGTTCCCCTGGGACAACAATGCCAGTTATCCGCGCAATTCACGGCGTCAGGCTCCATACAGCAGCCGTATCCAGTCAGAGATAACAAGTTCTCGCAACACGTGGTACGGGTTGGGCACCGAGTCACCATATCAGGACAAAATGTCGACGTGTCATCGCGCAAATAAGAACTTGCCAACCCTGCAATAAATTACTTGATTAATAATACACATCAAAAAATTACTCGATTCTGATTGGCTGAGAGCAGTGCAGTTCAAGTTTAACACCAATGCAAAAAGTGTAACACCGGTGCAAAAAGTGTACACCAGTGCAAATTACACATGTACATCGGAATTCTGGATAATGATTGACAGAAAGACAATGAGATATTTTGTAGGCCAATGATATCATGTAAAGCAGTGACAAAAATTTTGTACAGAAACTCTGAAAAAGGTTTTCTCGAATGCAAAAAAATGGCTTCAAGAAACATCTTCCGACAATTTTTCTGCGCGAACTTTTTTGTTTGTATTATTAATAAGTAATCATACGGTTTTTCTCGTTCAATTTGATATTAATTTGCACTTGTGAGTTTTTCAAAAAGCTGAAATTGCACCGCTCGCGACTCGTGCAATTTCAGCTTTTTGAAACACTCACTCGTGCAAATTAATTCCAAATTGAACTCGAAACCGTATGATTACTTACACTTAAAGAAGTTTTTTAGAGTTCAATTCATATAATATCAGATGGAACAATTTCTAACTTGATCTTCTGCAATTGTAATGTGTTTAAACACATCATATCATATCATATCCCACACGTAGGGTCTTAAAATATCTGAGTAGAATGTGCCGCCTGCAAATGGTTAGACGTTAAGGTCTTCTCGGATAAGGGTTATTACCCTTAGGTCCCGTCTCCTGCATCAACAGACTTATGGTTAGCAGGGGAAGTTAAAGAACCCACACACTTATCAAAAAATTAAGTAGGGCACATAGTTCCCGATGCTGTGGTCTGGCCTTGTCTCATGGTTTGGTGTTTTACATAGGGTTACCTCAATGCACCTTTGCCCCTTGAACAGAATTTTCCAAGAAAAATTACTATGGCATTACTATGACTATGACAATGACTATGATATCAGGGCATGATGATGTATCATCGTTCAGATAACAACTTATTACCATCTTAGCAATAAATATCCTTGTTTCAAATTTACTTAAAATGACTGCGACTAATATCAACCACTAGTAAACTAAATCTCCCAAAATATAATGTATTTGCTATCTTATAAATATGCAAGACAAAAATTCAGAATTGTATTATTACATAGGGGGAGAGGCATTTTTCATTTTTCGCTTCATTTTTTGCTTTTACCAGTAAAAAACAGCGGATGTCACGACAATACACTCTATTTGTTTACAGGGATTTATGGGCTCAGTCGATCACGCAGGAATTTGGAAGAACATTCGAACGACTCCTGGACATAAGGATGCTCGGCTCTTTTGTAGTGATTCGAATCGTGATCAAAATCAGTCTGATCACAGTGCATCGCAGGAACGTTTGAATCCAATCTGAGCAAGGATTAATTTTATCGATTCCCAGGGATCTTGGATCATTGATCCTGATACAGATAATCACAAAGGAACGCATGCTAGGTCTTCTTGAATAAGGACATCTAAAAGTTCAAGCCATTTTCCCCACCTTCTCTTGCAGACAGCTCGGGAGCTTTGGGAGGCGAAAACTGACCTAAAAATTGATAATGAAATTATTAAAAATTTCGTAAATGGACAAAGTTTACTCAGTATACAGGCAATGCGTCAAATTTCTATAATACACTTCTTAGTTTCTTAAAACTACCAACCTCGAGGTTTAGCTTTGGACAAAAGGCTTCGGAATGCAGCTCCCACTTTCACTCCAAGGAGACGATTTCCTTTGGGATTAAAATGCTGCGAAATGGAACAAGGAGGGGAAAAAAATTATGCGTCAATTGAACTAAAACAGATAACCATAGTACTAGAACTATGGCCAGAGTGGGTCTGGCCAGGCTGCTATGCAACGCGATAAAGCACTGCGAAGCGAAAATTTTTGAATATTTGCGAGAGCGCACAAAACGTTTTTAATGGTGATTAAGACTCAAAAATGTTGCTATTATCTGCTATTATTTGCCCGAAACGGTAATTTGCTTCCCCAAAACTCCTGTCAGCCAAATAAATATTATCAGAAATATCTTACCACATCCCGAGGTCGTTTCATGATGCTACATGTTTCGTAAGGAGGCTCTCCACACTCATGAATGACAGCAGAATGCAGGTCCACAATCTCGACCTTTCCGCCGTCCTCCATAACTCTGCAAACACAAAGGTACGGGTGAGATGAAAAACCTATAAAGAAATAATTTATTATGTACTTTATTTTACTTATTGTAATTAAGTGACTTTTCTCTCCCTTGCGGTTTAGTGAGGTTTCGCATGGATTTCATTTCATCCGAAAGTCCTTCTATTTCATTTTAGCAAGAACCGTACATTATGCATATTACCAACTAGAGCACTTTTGCAGAACCTCGCGAAGTTTAGGGCATATTTACTGAGACAAAACTGCGGTGTTTGCTTTTGCGCTTACCTTTAAAAAATTCAAGTACTGTGGAACAACTTATACAGTGTCTGTATATTGGAAACAATGCAAAGATATGTGGAGTTTTCACTCATACCTTCTCGCCTCCTTGTTGTATTTGACAACTCTCTTGTTTCTTCGTCCAGCGATAGGAACTGGAGTTGTAAGAGCAAACGCCACCTGTGCTCCACTTTGAAGAAGAATCTCTTTAATCTTCATCAGATTCTGTCCATATTCCTCTAATGGGACGAATTCCTGACAAAGAAACATTGCAAGCTTGTAAGGGAGAAATTATTGCCAGCCCAAAATTCCTCACGAGCGCGAACGGTATCTTTAGATCTTTTTACATGTACAAATACCAGTAAACCAGTTGTAAATATGTTTTCCTTTTGTCTGGATAAAGGAACATCGTGATAAGAGAAAACGAAAATTTGAAGTTCCTGAAATATATTTCAATCAGCTGTTTGCCCATTGTCATAGAACTCTACAAAACAATATTTTTTTGACCGTCAAAGGCTAGCGCTGACTGCTTTTTACAACCAAGCGTTGTTTTTATTAAATTAGCCAGAAAATAAGTTCAATTTTTTGACATCAAAGTTGATCCGACTATACAGCTCTTTTTGTGCAAGTTTGACAATTCGTTCACTTACTTCCGGAAACAACTTGCTGTAGTCGATGTCATGCATTCCAAAATTGAACACAACTGCGTCATAACTGGTTGGTTCCAGTGCCGTCGTGTGAAGCATCATGGACAGGCATTGCAGACCGTATCTCGAATCTACCGCCCCAGACCCCTTAGCAAATGGCGCGTGCTGAACTTGGCACAATCCTTTTAGTTCGCCCTTGACAGTTGTCAGGTACCTAAAGAAGAGACGTTCGGTCAGCAGTCAATTGGCGCCAGATGTCTTATCTTGTGAGAGGTATTCAAGAAATCGATGGCATTCAAGAAAAAGGACACTTAACAACACTTCACGATACCCTTAATAATAAATAGCCCTATGGTAATGATTTATTTATTCCAAACCGTTCGAAGTGCCATAAAGCAAATTTTTTTAATTATTTGAATATCATAAAAATTGCAAAATAACTGGAGAATTGCAGAGGTGAAATGTATGATAAACTTGCTTTAACGTAGCAATAATATGGGGAAAACCCTGGATTATCAAGAGCTCATTAATTGATTTGTTGATTGCTTCATTACTCGGGAGCCGTGCTAATCATCTGGGAAGATTGAGCACTCTTCTAGCGGCTACTTTTCATTAGCAGTTGGAAGTGGAATATCAATGACTTTATATCTACCCGAGTGAGATGGAGTCCCCAATGACAAGACAATTCCTGAACACCGGATTAACACTCAACGGTGGCCCTGGACTGCATACCCTTGATGCATTGCGTGCTTCAAGCTTTACAGGCATTCTGTGTCATGAAATATAGAAAGTATTGGTTAACTCGCCGTAACGGATAGCCGGTACCCTAAGGAACCTTGACAATGACCTCGGTGAGAGCTCCAACCCGGGATGATCCAAACGGATCTCAACGCTTAAACAATATGGCTTTTGCCTCTGTATCAAAACGAGTCTTTATGCGAAACCATTCATACAAAAATGTGTTCAGCCTACAGATTCACTTTCATGTAAATCGAACTCCTTTCCATATGAAAGGTTTAGCATGATGACTTGTTTTAAAACAGAGGCACAAGGGAACTCGGAAATGACCCATTAGGTCACCCTACCATGCTACAACAATTTTAATACTACGAATATTTTCACTCACACTAATCGATATTTAAGCTTTAGAAACACGAAACTTTTACGGGGGCTAAAATGGAACTTCATTAACCATTTCTTGTTTTGCTTTCTATTTCTTGTATTGTTTTTAACATTATTAAGTACACGATATTGCGACCTTTTTTAAGTCGCTATCAATGGGAAACGTTACAAGCTTACAACAAGCTTTAAAATATCACTCTTCTAATACTAACTTCATATCGTTTTGAGGTTTAGCTCGAGATGGCCAAATTTGAACCTGCGATGTTGAAAGTGGAGGTCTTGCCTGGGAGACTGTCAATGAAGGAGAAACTCGAGACACTACTGGGACACTCATCTGGGTGGGTACGACAGGAGGTACTTGATATGGTGCCTGGATAGGTGCCTGGGTGGGTACTAATGGTGGGTACTGGGGTAGTACCTGAGGAGGAGCCTGCGTCGCTGTTTGGGGCCACGAGTTGTAGTCTGGGGGCCATGTTGGAGTGTCCTCCGCAGGGAAGCCCTCCCAGTCAAAATCAGAACCATCATAGATGTCTTGCCGCTACAAAAACAATATAAAGAAATAATTAAGACATTACTGATCATCGCAGTTATACACAACTTAAGCAGTTGTGAATACAGGTGCAGTGCTTTATCAACTGAGCTATCAAGCCAACTGAGAGCTGGTCACGTTGTGAGTTCGTAATATACCCGTAGATGGTGAAGAATACAAGTGAATATATGAAATATCATAATCATTATTTCTTTATACAAGTGAATGTATGAAAGATCATATATTTGAACTGCGGCGAAAGATGTGAAGACATGATTGATCATCGCAATTATACAAAACTTAAGCAGTTGTGAAATTAAAGCCTGAAAAAAATTCAGGCCCGAACGGGATTCGAACCCATGACCTCTGCGATACCGGTGCAGTGCTCTACAAACTGAGCTATCAAGCCAACTGAGAGCTGGTCACGTTGTGTTAATTTCACAACTGCTTAAGTTGTGTAAAGCTGCGATGATCAATCATGTCTTCATGTCTTTCTCCGCAGTTCAAATATATGATATTTTGTATATTCACTTGTATTTAAGAAATAGAAAACATGTCCCGTGTTTCTATCGAGTTATAGAAACACGAGTGAAAGTTTGGGAGAACGAGAAATGCTGTGGGAACACGAGCCGCAGGCGAGTGTTTCCACAGCTTTTTCGAGTTCTCCCAAACTTTCACGAGTGTTGCTATAACTCGATAGGAACACGGAAAACATGTTTTCTATTTCTTTTAGAAAATACCGCGACGAAGAAAAAGAAAAGCAACTGTTTACTTCGATCATCAAAATGTAAATTCTCTTTGTACGCGTCATCATTACGTCAACAGCTCGTGCTAGTTCTGTGTTTCGATGGAGTTATAGAAACACGGTTTTAAACCAATCAGCGTGCGTATTTACTTTGGGTTATTTTCTAAAAGAAATAATGTCGCGCTATGCTTTGCGAAGCCCCACCGCCACCCATCCCTGGTCTCAATGAGGTTAATATTCTGCCTAAAGATTTGCTCAGTTTTCTTCATTTGTGCAGAATACATTTCGTTCTAAGAAATAGCTCTAACAAAAAATATAGGAATGGCTCAATTCTGAGTGGGAATGCGAACAATTAGCCTCGTTAGCCGACGTTTTTGAAGCACGAGGTCAATCTGTTTCTGGTCACGCATTGTTTCACTTTTCCACCTGTTACGTCACGCAATCAACACGAGTTACGCCAAAGTAGAGGTCGACCAGGAGTCAATCAAAAGCCTTGGCGATTTAGTTTACTGAGATTCGAGTCTCGGAGAGTTAAGTTTCAAAAACTACCCTCATTGGCAGGTTGACATATGAAATTTTCTTTTCCCTTTTTTGGCGCCAAAAAATCCATAGAAACTGGTATGTTCAACTGCTAACCGTTAGTAATAGCCTATACTTTCAGTTTGATTTTGTTGATATAGAATGCACAAGTTTTTGTAACAAGTATTCATTCAATCATGGAACCATTCCCCTTTTCAGAACAGTAACAATTTGGTTATAACGAGAGCGATACGGACAAAACGCAATGACGCGCGAATAATACTGACAAATTAACTTGTAAACAATCTTTAAAAGCGATCCAAAAATTCCTGTACTATCTACTGTGGCGATGTATTTATAGACCGAAAATTCAAAGACCTATATACGCACCATTTTTACAGCTATCTCATTTATTTTCTTAAAAATGAACCAGCGTTTTTCATACTGGCAAAATCCCGTTTCGCAGTCGAAGTACTTAGCTTCCCATGATGAAACTTTTTCAAAAATATTCTAGTTAAAGAAATGCAGAAATTCCTTCTAATATAACCACTGGAGTAAACATATTGCAGAGTTACGTGGAGGTAGGGTCTTAGCTCACAGTAGAAGCTGTGTTAGGTTCTCAAACGCAATGCGGGCTGTGTTCTTAACAATAGTTTACCTGTTCCCAGAAACAATAGTTATTGAAACAATGACAAAACAAAATTGAACACCTCCGTCGTGTTGAACCTTACCCTGCTGGAGTCACTCCACTTGTTTTTCCAGTTGGAAGGAAATGCCATAGGATTTATTTTCGGCAACCAAGAGTAATTCGTGCGATGGTAACCGGAATAAAACGCATTTCTTTTCAGGCCTCTTCCAGCCAGCCTACGTCTCAAGTTGTCGATGTATGTTGTTCTATAAATCGAAGCAACGTGTGGCCAC
Source organism: Micromussa lordhowensis (assembly GCA_964020085.1). Lineage (NCBI taxonomy): Eukaryota > Metazoa > Cnidaria > Anthozoa > Scleractinia > Lobophylliidae > Micromussa > Micromussa lordhowensis. The sequence goes on along the minus strand of OZ026604.1, from coordinate 29,064,350 downwards.
CAAAACGACAACAAACAAACCAGGCGAAGAATCGAGGAACCGCCGAGCATTTCTAGACATTTTCCGCCTGAAAATTCCGCCTTCTTTTTCTTATTTTAGTCACTATACTTGCCTTTTTCGTCATTTCTCGTTTGAATTTGTCGTTGGCAAAACAAAGGCTCCATGGTTCGCAATCAAAGGCTCTCGTTGACAAACAGATCACGGCATTTTACTGTTATAGAACCGAACGTTCAATTAAACGCTGGCTAATCACCTTTTAAAATAAAATGACGTGATCTTTAGCCCTGACGAAATATCGATTCAAAAAGGTGTTTTAGAACAAAGGGAATATTGAGGTGAACTCAATCAAATGTCAATCGTGCTATCAAATAGCATTGAGTTGTAATAATATCTTACTGCTAAAAACGAGGGAGTAAACAGTTTGTGAGTTGCTTTTTCAAGCATTAAGCACCATTAAGAATCGCGTGTAGATCACTAAAGTAAACAACAACCTTTAACAATGCCTTAATTAACTAACTTTTAGTCATGCTAACAAACGTTTAAATTGAGTTCGTTCACAGGGTCAGTTATAGTGTCAACATTTCGAATGGGATTGGCACTAAGGTTCAAGTTTAACTAATGTCTGTGACTCTGAAGTTAAGAGACCAGAAAATTTGTCATTTTTGTCTACTGGTAGCAGGTACAAGACCAAACATTGGTTGCCCCAGACAAGTTCTTTTTCTTAATCAAAGAACTTGGGTAAAATCTGAGTAGTTTGTGCAAACCAACGCGAAAGTCAATGCGTTAAATACGACTTAATTAATAGAAGAGAAAATTATAGGAACAGAACTGAAAAAAATTCGGAACACCATTTTTACAGGTGTTAAATGAATGTTTTCACACTTGACAGTTAGAGACAATGCATGGCAAAGGTAAACCTTAACCGAAACCTTTTACGCAAGTTTAGTCCTATGAAATTTTATTACCCTAAACATGCTACGTTGAGGCAAAATGTTATAAATTCTTGAGTTTAAGAGACCGTATAAAATTTGTTTTTTTCATGTACCAGCACCTAACAGGTACAAGTCCCTTCAATGTAGTGACCCCCAACTGTTTGCGGTTACTATGAGAACAACTAAAGGACATGTTGATAGACTAAAACGTAATAATGTAAGATGGAACTGAACTGCGCTTATAGCAGTTCGCATTTGCTTTGTGTACAGTCGGTTTGTCAAACGAAAACGGCCGCGGTCAATGTAAAACGAAGGCTGCGGATCGAGGGAGTGATATTCAGGCTAAGCGGAGTGATATTCAGGCTGACCGGATTGTAAACTTCAATTCAAGTTTGCTGCGATTAGTCTGAATAATCGTGTTTGCAGTCAGCATTTGATAATAGAAATAACACGATATATACCTAAAAAGTCTGTAGTGTGCAGTTTTCAATTTACCCTCAGTCTGCATTTTACCACCGGTCCACAGTCTGCAGTACGCAGTCTGCGATTTACACTGACCGAAAAATGGCCGGCACATTCAAACAACGTGACCGTTTGAATGTCCAGACAACCATGTAGCCCTAGCTTAGAAGACAAGTAGCGCATCAATCAACAAAACCTTCGGCGAAACGTCGCCTTAAAAGCAACTATAATTCTAAAATAATTGCCATTTTTTCAGTAACGTTAGTTAAACGTGGAGCTGCTACGTGTAGCTTATATACGTATTTGTAATCGCTTTTGTAGTTAAGGTCAGCACTCTATACTCTATACACTTTATTATTTTCAAATTAAATTTTACAAAAAAAGGCATGCCCGCAACTAGCAAAGGCTAATCTAGGCGAGTCATGCCTTAATAGCCGAATTAGAAAAATACACGAAAACAGAAGTTAACTGATAATAAAGGAAAAAAGACAGTATTACATAATAACAAGAAAAAAACCGTACAGCTACTGTTTATATTAGTTGGAAGAGGACAGATTAGGAAAAGAATCTCATACCTCAATTGTAATCTCGCGCGCTGATTGGTCAATACGTCAACCGGAAGAGTGGGTATAGCGTAGAATTCAATGGCGCGAAAAAGCTGAATTCAACGCGCGCCCATTTAAGTAGTCTTTTTGTTGTTTTTCTTTAATAAAAAATTGAGGTATGAGATTCAAGACAAATTCATATTCCATGTTGAATTCACTCGAAAAGCCGATATCGCACGATTCGCGAAGCGATGAGTGCGATATCGGCTTTACTCATGAATTCAACGTGGAATTCACTCGTCACCCAATGAATTTACCCATAGTATTACCAGGACTTTCCATTTTGTACAATCTCAGATAAATCTGTATAAGAGTCTTGTAAACCTAAAATGTTTACTAAAATTTGCTTAACGTTTCTTTTAGACGCAGCTGAACAAGTATGGCAGCAACTCATTCAAACACGCATATTAATATTGAATTTGGTTGTTCAAACGATGGCAAAACTACCAGTAGATAATGAAGTATACTTTGTCAACACTTATCCACTGGATTTAGCTCTTATTAACCGAGCAGGAGGTCTGTATGGGAGAATCTTGACCGAGGTCGTGAGTACAGACCGAACGCAGTGAGGTCTGTACACAACGACGGAGGTCAAGATTCTCCCATACAGACCTCCTGCTCGGTTAATAAGATGTTTTTTATATGGCGCAAACAAGAACAATTTAATTCGTTCAATGTAACTGGTTTGTACTAACTGATATTTTGCTTGCAAATGGCGATGAGCTGAATTTAATCTGCCAAAGTTATTGCTCTTTCTCTTTACTTTTTTTCTCATCAGGCTTTTTGGCACTGCCATAAATAATATAAATATTGTTACATGAAAATAGTCAATGATTTTGAATTTTAATTTGCAACCTTTTCACTGCAAATATTACCGGTCTAGATGCCGCCGGTCTAGATGGGAAAATCTAGACCGCTTTCAATATCGATTTCAGCCAATCAAATTCGTGAATTTGGTAGTTCCCAGTCCTCGTGAGACAGAGCCATATAATAAATGGAGGATATAACAAGATGGCGGGAAGGTATGAATTTTATTTGCGAGAAGTAAAAATATTTTACCATCGAGTGAAGCGAGGAGGTAAAATATTGTTCTTAACACGAGAAAATAAGAATCATGTCCCTTTTTTTATACTGAAACAAGCTGACTACCAGCTCAAACAACCGAGAAAAGGCCGGAAATGACGTAATCAATATCCTCACTAGCTAGTGAGAATGTGGAAAATACACCACTTGGGTCCGCGATTTAGTCTCGCATGAAGTGATGAGTTTACCAGTAAGACAGTCATGTCCGTAAAATTATGATAATTTATGGGATGGATTAGTTCATCCATCCTTAGACAACTAAGCTCAGAAGGGTAGTGCAACCGGTCGAAGGTTTAACGTTTATTTAAAATTTTCTGCTGATTTCTGGTTAGTTGAGAATTAGGAGCGGTGCCCTCATGGTTAGTGAGGTTGCCTCCGGATCGAGCGGTCCGGGTACGATCCCTAAGGCCAATGTGCTGCATTCCTCACTAAGACACTGCACTCTCACAGCACCTTTCCCAAGGTACACAGGTAAATACGCGGGTTATTGACCAAGAATTAGGTCAAGAAGGCCGGTTTTCTTTGTTTGTTTATGGAAGAAGAATAAAAACAAAAAAGGACAGGAAAAGGAGGAAAAGAACAAACCTGAGAAACGTATCACAAAAGTTAGAAATTTATTGGGTACAAAATTTAAAGAGCTGCGTGAATCAAAAATAGATCATTCTTCAAACAACAATCACTGACTAATCTATGAACAATTGCTAGCTTGAGTCGAATATTTGGCTTTGTGATGCTAAAAAATACAAACCTATAATCATAACAATTTTAATCGTTCCTATTATTATTATTATACTTATCTGAAGTAAAAGTGAAGTAAAATTATTTTAATTAACTAGGTAGTATGTAAGTAATGGTAATAGGACTGAGTGGAGTACAATACAGGGAGTAATCGGGCGAGTAATTTCAAATCGGCCGAGCGCGCAGCGCGAGGCCGATTTGAAATTACGAGCACGATTACTCCCTGTATTGTACGACACGAAGTCCTATTACCAATTAATTGTGTCAATAACAAAATGCATGAAACTCTTTGTTGTTTCTGTCAAGGCAGGTCGCTCGCTCGCTGCGCTTGTCGTGTTACTCGTATTGAGTTAATTTCCGTTAGTGTTTCGTTTTCTTTACTCTCAAAGCTTTCAAAATCAATAGTGCTGAACAGGTTGTCAAATTCTAAAGAAAACATATCTGAATAAATGTTATTGAAACAGCTAATTAATTTCCTCCATCTTTGTTCTCTAGCTGGAGCTGGGAAACCTGCTCCAATTTTTTCCTTGGTTTTGATTGGCTAGCATTAGCTAGGTAGTAAAATTTCACTGGTTACTTAGATTTGGTGCTTAACTTTTATTGGCCGTTGAACTGTCCGATTTGACCTGTCCGATTACGGACTGTTAGTAATCGGACAGGTCAAATCGGACAGTTTTGATGTTGCACCAGCCAAATTAAGCCATAAATGAGGGCTTTAAAGAACCAATTAGATTTAAGCATTTTGTTATTGACACAATTACAATTAGAATAGTAGAAGCACGAGTTTTCTATGAGCGAATAATTGAGGCGTAGCTGAGTTGACTATTATGGAACTTAAACAAACAGCTACGGCTACGAGAAAGCCACCAAACAAAAGGTTTGAGCAATGGTTGTGCCGTCCTCTACAAAACAAACAACGTGAAACGACCAAGTTCTACGTGTTTTGGAGAACAAGAACGACGGCGGCTAATTTTTCGTATTTCCATTTGGAATTCAACGATGTTGTTACATTCTTAGCTTGAACAAGTTCTAAGAGCAATAGGCGCACTGAACAGATCTAGACAAACTAGACGAAATTGTAAGATAAAATATAAATTCACTTTTATATCGGGCGTTGCACTTGGAGTCGCCGTCGTCGTTGCTTGAGATCTCTAGTACTCATTGAAAACAAAGAAGAGTTTTAGTAGACTCTCTAAAGGATTTCAGCAGCTGCGCATTTCTAAGCCTAAAATTAAGAATAATTTTCACTTACAAGAGCAGCGCCTGCGCGATCGTTTCCTATTAGAAAGAGCCAATAAGATTCACGGATTTCCAATAGAACAAAGCTGAGTGGTTACCAAGTTAAGATAGAAATGCATGGAAAAGAGGCTCCAGAAGAAGCTGAAAAGAATTACAAAATGTCTGGAATATTGAATAATCTCTGTTCAGCTCAGACAAATCATTTGACTCCACTGTCTTTGATCAGGATAGGTTTGCCTTTGCCTCTGTTTCAATGTTGTTTTCTGGAGCGAAAGCTTATGATGCAAAACTGAAATCCGTTTAAAATATCATTTTCATTATCAGATTCAATTACCAGCACTACCAGACTTCCTGTTTCCTTCCACGTTTTGAGTTGGTTCTTTTTCGTCAACAACCTTTTCTTCCTGTGAAGTAGAAATTGTGGGCTGGCTAGATTTATCTTCACTGACTGTGCCACCAGCTCTATCAACGTGTCCACTTTCTATGTCTTCTAAATTTATCCTTGCATCTGGGCCCTCAGTTTCATTCCGTTTCTCTTCGCGCATGCTCTCAGATGAGTCCGCTGTACGTTTATCCGAGGCGCCCAGATATTTGGTAGATGGAAAATTGACTCTGAGTTCTTCTGAGGCGGTTAAAACTGACGTAATAATGGAGAAGAACATAGACACTCCTAAAAGAACGACCACAGCTCGCAGAAGTTCCATTATGATGTTTCCTAGATCAGTGGGAGCTTGACCTGATAAAGAAGATTGACAGACAGCGATACATATTTGTAAATAAATATTGAATACCCTATAATGCGCGGCGGTCTCAGCGCTCGACTCCGGATCGAGCAGTCTGGGTTCGAGAACTGGCCGGGTCATTGTATTCTGTTCTTAGGCAAGACACGTTACTACCTCTCTCCACCCAGATGACTTAGATTTTGCACTTGGCCGAGCGCTTTAAGCCATAGGTCTGTCTAAAGACCCTCCATTTTGTCTTGCGTTTATCGAGTTCGGTAGCAAAAGTTTTAACAACAGGGGATTTGAAAAAGCCCAAACGCTAGGGGATGACCCTGGGCAAAAATTTGCGCGCGCATCACTCGCGCCCTCGAAAAAATAACTCGTAGCAGAAAATAAACGTCTGTGGACCGACTGTAAGCCCACAGCCGCAAAATGTTCCCAAATAATTGAAATGATAAATGTATTCTCTCCAACTCACCTCCGTTCGGCACCAAGTCTCCAAATCCGATTGTAGAAAAGGTTATAAAACAAAAATATACTCCTTCTAGAAAGTTCCACTGTTCTTTCTGCAAATAAAGAAACGCTCCGACGAACAGCATAATTATAACTACAAGCAGTGTCCACATGAGAGTCTTCGTGGCCACTTGTTGTGGTTCACGCTTGAGCAGTTTTGTCTCTACCAAAAAATGAACATAACTTATGAGGTGATTGACGCGGTCCCCAATATGTCGCAGTACCATGAGATTTAGAGGAATTCCAAATAAGGCGAATACCATACAGAACACGCGACCGCCAACGGTACTGGGAGCCAAGTGACCATAGCCTGAGGAAGAGAAGAGAGAAAAATGGGATCGAACAATATGAACTTCCAATAGCTTCTATTTGTTTGAAGAATAGCTACAACTGAATCCCGTTATTTCGAACTCTCGGGAAAGAACGAAAAAAATTGGAGAGTTCGAAATAACCGATAGTAAATGACAAAGGGCAAGTTTGGAGTTCGAAATAATTAACAGCCGCGCGAAATTCGAATAATCGAGTTCGAATTAGCAGGCTCCAACACTGAATATCATAATTAAACCAAACGTTGGTAACAGTAGAAATTAAAAATGTAACAAAGACGTGGACTACGAGAAGTTCTTTTTTTTATTCAATGGATTTGCGAACGAGTAACTTGAAAGAACAACTGCGCACGTTGAACTTAAGAACTGGATGACTTGCCAACAGTTTTCAGTCACAATGCATGCGGTACTTCATCTTCAGTGATACGCGCTTACTCAATGTTTTAGGATAGAAGAAGGGAAAACTTTCAGTCTTGATGTGTTTATAATTTTCGCTGTGCTTTTTCCAAGCTTGTTCTTTTTCAAAACATGCTTGCATTGCGCTATATTTATGCATTATTATATGGCCTGTGTTTGGAGCCGATATAACGCGAGTGATTGACTTATTCCAGGGCATTATGCTCCCGTTATGCCCACGGGCTGATTACGGACCTACAAAAACAAAGCACAAAGCCAAGTAATAAACAACTTATTAACCAGAAATGAGATCTTTACGTGGGAAACTCAAACGTATTGACCTTGCTTGTATAGACCTCGCTATCGCTCGGTCAATACGGCAAGGTCTCGGTTTGAGATTTTCCCGTAAAGACCTCACTCTCGGTTAATAAGTAGTTAATAACAAAATAATATTTGAAGCCGGTAATCATTGGCGGGGAACAATGTTCCAGAAATTTACTATGGGACTAACCACCTAAAATAATGGCTATATAGCTATGCATTTTTCAACATAAGTTTACATCGAAAACAAATAATATGAATTTAAAAGCATATTAAAAGACGGGTAGAACAAAGAGTAACAGAAATCTTCTTATTGCTATACTGATTACAATGTTTAATGAACCATTTTAAAAACAGCTTCAAAATATATACAATAGAATACCGATTTCTTGAACCCAATTTCCTCCCCTCAATCGAACATGCTGTAACTTTAACCCCGATGTCTCGAACTACCCGATTTTTCAAGCCAACATAATTTTCGTTTCCCTTGAGAGATTCAATAAATCGAGATTGTACTATACTAAATTACTGCCCATAAATGTTTTCATCAAACAAAGACAATAAATGACTAAGATAAATTGATGTTTACTTATTTTACTATCGCTAGAGGGCTAACCATAACAAAATCATTCATTACCCAAACAGATGCGGTATCAAACTTAAAATTTTATCATATATAAGACTGGCAACAGAATAAGCTAGAGACCTTACCCACAGTTGTAACAACACTCCATGTAAAATACACTGAAGCGTAGTATGTCCATCTTGAGGTACACCATTGATCCGGGTCGCCACCGCACCGGTGTTTCACAGCATTTTCAACCTTTTCCACTAAGAAATCAAAATCTTCCGGCGTCATATTGTGCTTTTCCAAGAACAATTTCTTCACAGAATTCAACTGCTGTATTTCGAACTTATCATTTTCGTTTTCAAGCACTTGAAACACAACGGCTCCGGATAACAGATAAATCCCCAGTAACGCCGCTAGACAGATCAGTCGCTTTGTGTCCGTCGTGAAGTTAAAGGCCATAAGCCTTCCATCGCCTCGAAGGTTGAGGCTGGGATGTCAAGCCGTAAAATCAAAAACTATTTGATTATCTGTATCGCGGGGTCATTGAATGTGTTGGCGATATTCTGGCGCGATTGCGCATGCGCAGTACGTCATTTTCAACGCCTCATACAATAAGCCACCAATTTTGTCTGGTACCCGTGAAAGAAAAATGGTTTGTTGATCGAGGCGAAACGGAAGGCAAATAAACTTACAAGTAAAATGGTTTGGTATGATTATCTATTTAAGTGAGTACAAGATCCACAGTCTAAGTCGTTTGTATTCTAAACTGAACAAAAAAAAATTTTATTGAATTTAATTCGTTTACAAAGAGCGCAAACTTTGCGTGTTAGCTTCAGCACCAATAATACAGTGTGCTATGTTCGGACAGTCATGTAATTAGTCGAATTTGCCTGCTAACGTTATTTATTTGCCTAGACGAGGGGAAGAAAATCGTTAGAGACTAAAACGTTTATACTTTTACCTTGAGTGTTCAACATATTCTGTGCAGGCGCGGATCCACACCGATTTCCACCGTTTTACGTAAATCGGTCAGATTTCTCAAAATTACTCAGAAGCCCCCAAAAGGAGACTTTAGAGATAAAAAATCCAGAACATTTCCTAAGGGAACACGGCCCTGGACCCTCTAGAATGCACTCGTTGTTTCGGAAATCAGTCACCAGTTATCCTAGATCCACGCCTGTTGTCGATTTAAATTTCCTCTTTGGTAAGCTTATGTTTCGAGCAAAAATTTCATTCAAACTCTGAATTATCAGTAAAACAAAAATAGCATAATTTTCTCCTGTTTTTTTTTTCTAAGCTACTGATGTACACTTTCATAAAAGTCTCCTGCACTTTTACAAAATGAATATAAAAATAAAAACGATTTAAACTGTCCAATCTACTGCCGATTTAACTGGTAGGAAATTTGCACGCAAAATGCCTTTGCTGACATTGATCAGGGCTATGACATGCCTACAGACACGAACTGTTTAGTCTAAATCAAACATGCTCCATTCATTGGCTGTCCTTACCTAAGAAGACGGGAAATACCTCGTTAAATGTACGCGTTAAATGATGTACCTAATGACGTCAAAAAAGAGGTTCTTTTCATAATTTTGTGGGCGCCACATTGACCGAAAGGACAAGAATTTCGTCTGTTTATGCGTCTTCCACACATAAAGTTCTTTACATGTCAGAAAAAGGTCGGTTTCTTTTTCATTTTCTTTTCTATCGTGCCCCTGTAAATGAGGCGCAAGTTAACCATCTAGGAAAAAGAATCACCCCTGCATGTCAGAAAAACATAAACATTTTCTTTCATGCAAAGCTGATGGCCTTTCACAAAAATGAGAATCTTTGCTGACGTCATTGTTCAAATTTTTTCTCGACTAGAAGGCATCAGGCTAGACACAAATTGACTACAAAAATTTAAAGAGTTTGTGAAATTGTGAAATTTAGCAATTGGTGAAATTTGCAGAAATTTTATTAAAAAAAATAATTTTGTGTGTTGAAAATTTGTAAATACAATGCAATACAATGTTTTTAACTAAACCATATAAAATTCTTCCTTTCACCAAATTGTAAAACTAGCCCAAAAAACAAAAAAACTTAGCCCTAGCCGTATGTTCGATACGAACAACATTTCTGATAGAAGTCATCTGCAAACCAGGCTTTAATGCCTGTCAGGTCTGGCTAGCTCCAAAATTACTTCAACGCCATGATCAAGTCATGATAGGACAGATAATCTAACGTTTTAATTTATTGGCACAGTCCAGTTTGTATTACTATAATCTAAGATTATTAACAAGAATATTTTCAGCCTAAAATTGGCAGAAAAATAAGAATATT
>OZ026604.1:29026617-29049117 GCA_964020085.1 Micromussa lordhowensis | reverse complement strand
TTTCCAATGAGCACTCCTCTCCTTTTCAGAGCTAAGATCTCCGACTTTTTATAATTATACCTAGATCTAATTAATTAGTTAATTAAATTATTCGCAGTACAGTGGGCAAATAAATGTGTATAGGTAATCAGACGGTTTCGAGTTCAATTTGGAATTAATTTGCACGGGATTTGCACAAATTTTTCAATAAGCTCACAAGTGCAAATTAATTCCAAATTGAACGCAAAAACCATATGATTACTTATTAATAATACAAACATGAAAAACTTTGCGCGGAAAAAGTGCTGGAACTGGAAGATGTTTCTTGAAGCCACTTTTTTCGCATTTCAGAAAACTTTTTTTCAGAGTTTCTGTACAACATTTTTGTCATTGCTTTGCATGACATTATTTGCCTATAAAATTTCTCATCGTCTTTCTGCCAATCTTAATCAAGAATTACGATGTGTAATTTGCACTGGTGTTACACTTTTTGCACCGGTGTTACACTTTTTGCACTGGTGCACTCACACTTGAACTGCACTGCTCTCAGCCAATCAGAATCGAGTAATTTTTTCATGTGTATTATTAACAGGGAAATAGAATCAGAACTAACAAAATAACAAAAACTGTACTTTAAGATACAACGTTCTAGTCTGCTTTCTTCACTTTCTTTTTCACGCCTTCTTTTGGATTCGAGTTTGTGGATTTCTGTTCTTCTCCATCTGTGATATAAACAAACCAATGTTAAACAACTAAGCAAAATAATTCAGATAAATTTGATAGGCCTGTTTTCAGAGAAGGGGAGCTTCACTAATCAGGAGGAAAATTATGTACACTAGAAACAAATATTTTTTAACATTTACAAAATTATAACATTTTCAGGCTCATAAAAATTACTCGGAACCAATTTTACAAGCTTATATACAGTAGGTTACATTTATTCTGGAATTATCTTCTGTCATGTTTAAGGAGAGGGAGGGAAAAGATATATTTTTAAAATGTTAACTACAGGTAACTAATATGTCACATAAAAGAAGCTGGAAAAATTACCTTACAAGTATTTCTACGCCTTTCAATAACCCACGAACTCGAAGTCCAAAAGCTAACTAATGGTTGCTTTGGTTGCTTTTTTTTTCTGCTGTCAATCAAACAAAAAACAAACAAACAAAAATGGATAGGAATTTACCAATCACAATTCACAAAGATCATCTTTTGAACCCATTAAAATAAAGCAAGCTTCTGTTTCCCGAGAGGTGTGCTAAGACGATTGATGGCAATGACTGATGACAATGATTGATTGAGCAGAGTTCATGTGTCATTGAAAGATATAAAGTAAAGCCACACATGAGGACTGCTAAGACTAACTTGCTTACCTCGCCATATAAAAAGTGTCATCCACTTGCCCAAGAAGTAGAAGAAGACAAGAATGCAGAAAGACATTGAAAAGAACGCTGCTCTAAAAGAATTGGGCATCATGCGAAGGAATGGGTAAACCCAGAATTCTGCTACATATGCAATCCACATGATCCTAAAAATAATAATTAGTGTCTCTGTTAGTAAAGTGATTTGGTTCAGACTGCAATCAAGCCTGGTGGCTTCAAGTATATATATGTGTATTTCTATGAGTTCCTGAGTTCAAACCTCAGTTTGCTTAAACCGCATGTAGGGAACCAACCATTGTAATACTGAGCTATTTATGAGCATGACCCTGATAAAGGTAAATTAACTGCTGTACATAGCAAATTTTTAAAGCTCATATTTCAAGCATTAGCCCTCATTACAACAAATTGACCAAATGACTGACTGACTGACTGACTGACTAAACAACTGACTGACTCATCTGACTGACCGACCGGCGGGCTGACCAACCGACCAATTACCCAACTGACCCATTCAACCCAAAGATCGACAGACCAACAGACTGACTGTCCCCTCGGGGGGATCTTCTTATGGTGTATGAGAAGATTAGAGATGCTTGTCAGAATATTTGTCATGAATTTAACCGTAAAGGAGACCAATCTGAGTGTAGCTCAAGCTTTATTTGCACCCTAACAGATACCACTAAAAATGAAAATGACAGCACTTTTTTTATTTCGTCAAGTGCATCCTAAAAGATACTTTGACAGCTAAAAAAAATTGTTATGTTTTGTCCTGAACCTCCAAAGTGAGACCAAAATCTTTGATTTGTACCCTTACACAAGACAACAAGCATACCCAAACTTTTAATAAGGCATCCCCCCTCCCCTGGGCTGACTGTAAATGCAGTCATTGGTAAGATTGATACCCCAAAAAATTACAGACTAACCATATAAGATAGGCAACACCAAATGTAAACAGCAGACCCAAGCCTACACGATTCCTTGGATATTTGTGTCGAATGAAGGCACCTTCTATAATCACAAAGACAGCACACCACGTGTGCTAAAAAAGATAAAAACAATTTAGAGCATTTTTACCACAATATTTAACTACCATTTACCAAACAAACTTGTTGGCATTTTGATAAAACAACTTTTCCCCTAACAAGTCTTTAGGATGATCTTGGCCTATGACTTTGTGCATGAGGACTTTCTTACTTTAATTTTAAGCAACAATCCCCTGATAGCTAGTGGAATTACCATGATCTTTCTTGAATGACACATCAACCCCTTCAATTCCCTTGGTAGTTTGGTCTTCCTATGTCCAGAAGATGGTAGCTTTACAGTCAAAGAACATATCACAACAAAATTCAAAAAGGAGGGGCTGTTTACAATCTTGACTAGTACACAACATACACCTGGGAGGTTTAAATACACATCACTCCAGTTCACTTCAAGCAATCTGGGTTCAAGCCCTAGCCAAGGACATTGTGTTATGTTCTTGGGCAAGACACTTTTTTGTTAGTCTCACAGTGCCTCTCTCCACCCAGGTGTATATTAACTGGGTAAAGGCGAATTTAATGCCAGGCAGTAACCCGGCAATAGAGTAGTTAGCATCCCATCTACAGCTGTAGGGGGGAAGTAGAGAGGCCAAAGATAAACACCAGCCTGATGTGCCACTTGCCTCAGATGACACACATGTAATCTTTAAACAACGTACATCCAGAGATTATTTTTTTACTAAAATCAAAATTTTCTTACTTACCAAAAGGTGATTCAGCCATGGGGGAATAATCGCATCCATTGCAACAGGAAAAATTAAATTTCTGTCAATCATATAAATACCCCAAAATGTAGCTGCTACAAACTGAAATAAAAACAATATAACACAAGAAGCAATGAAAATCAGGTAATAAAATCACAAGAGGAAAAGAACTAGGCTCAATTTCTGGCACTTTCTCAAGTCTGGGCAACATCCCTTCCCAAGAAGTGCCTTTGGGGGGAGGAGTGAAGGCTCTTTACCAGAACAGTAGGTGGTATGAAGTCTAGACTAGACCAGAGGCAGTCTAAAGTTTGAGTGACGTTTGTAACAAATGCATCCATAAGCCCTGTTTACCACCAACTCGACTTCAGATCAACACATTATCATTTTGCATTAAAAAAAATTTTTTCTGTGATTTGATCTGAGCACACTATTTTACAAACCCACTCAGTTTACATTATGATGCACTGACTAAAAGTCGTTCCCATGAACTTTCAGGGCCAAGTACGGCCTAATTATCTATCAAGTCTCTACAGAAGACACTACTACTATCTTCTTTGAAACACATCTGACAGCTCAAACAGAATCAATGCGTATCTTGTAGGTCCAAAAAATGAAATTCCTTTGTCTCTTAACCCTATCACGGTTTTTGACACCATTTTGATGGGTAGGCAAAGCAGTCAGAAATTACATTCTTTTTGTGGGAATCTGATGGCAAATAACTTTTTCCAAAATAAAATTTTGCACAATTTAAGAATCACAATGTTAAATACTAGGTGAGAAGATTGTATTCACCAATTGATTGTCTATAAATTTGGCTGGGTAGACACAGCGGCGTGGAAAAAAATACGGACAAAAGTATGGAAAATTATAAAAATTAACTAGGCGTCTTCTTTGGCCATCTCTACTACTGCAGGTGATTGAAAGTTTCAAATAAAAACAATCAGCTCTCAATAGCAACTGCAGTTGTATTACATGCCTAAATTTTACATTTGAATTACCCTTCACTGGCATCACTGATAAAAGAGAGATTTTAAGTGAGTGATTTGACCAGGAAATGTTTGCATGTACTGGTATAATTGCCACTGAGGTCAATGCATCAGTAAGTTGGACTTTGTTTGTGGACACCATCTGAGTAACCATGTTAATATCATCAAGTATTTATTGTCTGTTCAGTAGTCACATTAACAGGGTTTCATTATTATAGCTCACTGTTATTAATTAATAAACGTTTGATCAATTCTTACCACACCAAGAGGAAATGCTAGAGCACAAAACATTGTATCACGAAATCTGACAAGCCAGTTGTCTTCATGTCCCTTGAAAAGAGTCTGCTCAGAATATCGGCACATGGAGCAATAATGAAGTAGATCAACTGGCAAACCTGAAAGAAATATAAAACTGTGAATTCTAATCACCAATAAGGACTATAGAAATTACCAAAACAAAAGCCAAGAAGTTATGTTCACTGCTTCCAGACTGGAGCTCTATACTAAGGTGGTATCCTGGGGGAGGGGATACTCCCTTACTTGGGGTATATAGGTATGTGGGGTCCCAAAGGGTATGGTTTTAAGCCATTTTGGCCATAAATAGGGTATCGATTTTGGCCATTTTGGTCATAAATAGGGTATGGTTTTTGCACTTTTGTCTTGAACTGGGTATGTTTTTAGAAGAAGTTTCTTTTTCATCAATATCGATAAGATCATCAACCAAAGCCCTTCATAAATTATGTTTTGTTTAGGGCAACTGTGCCAGCCGCAACGGTCATAAATAAGACATCAAATTTTTGGCCAGGTCATAAATAGGGCAGGAAAAATTGCAGATTTTGGTCATAGCTGGGTTAAAGGTTTTGGGATGCAGGCCATGCACCCTCACCCAATTTTTCTGGGAGTACCTCCCCCCCTCCCCCCGGATAATCATTGAAGAACACAAAAGAAACAACTGTCATGTAAGCATGTAAAAGCCCTTTCCAAATATCTCAATCAGACACAATTAAGTACTAATGATGTGGCTGCTAAAGTCGTAGGACTGGAAAGGGATGCAATATATCTACTGTGTGTATGTGAAAGGGATACCACTTGTTTGTGAGATGGGGTCACCTTTCTGTCAAACACAGTTTATACAACATGCAGGTGAGGTTTTGGACCTCAAAAACAAGAGCCTCCCCAAAAACAATGAAGTTCAGCAGTTCCCCTGACCCCTCCCATAGGATTTGATGTATAATTGTTGATAAATATCATATGTGCAATAAATCCAACAATTATTGAGATTATTATCTGCAGCTTTCAATTGTTGCCTGGGGTCAGATCATTCATCAAATGAAATTACTGAATGATAAGGTCACTTTTACGAAGTTAACAAATCAGTAGCTTCCCCCATAAGAATTGTCAATAGCTTTAAACTAATTAACAGATCAACAGTTTGTCTGAAGTTTTAAAGCCTGGCTAAACTAGGAAACATTGTTGCGGAAACATTGTTGTGGTCAGGCAAATGTTTTCCAGTTTAGCTGCGCAAAAATATATGTTGCGGAAATAAAGTTTGCTGCTCGGAAACAAGAAATGTTTTTACCTCAAGTAAAAAATATTTTTGCTTCCCGGACAAAAATTTTGCGTCCGAAACATGTTTCCCAGTTTAGCCACCATGAAAACAATCTTGACTAGTTTCCAGTTGTACAACAATGGCTGACAGCGAAGTCAAAACAGAAGAGACACAAGCAGGTTATAGAAAAGAGAAGGGAAAGAAGGAAAGGAATTGGAGGGACAAGGAGATGGAGTTACTCATTACCTTGTATGAGGACAGAGCCTGTTTGTGGGATGTAGCTCATGAAGCCAAGACTAAATGAATAGGAACAAAAGGGGAAGTGGCATACTGTCAAATCGATGCAGAGATGTCACAGAAATATGATATCACAAGGGACGATGGAATATTCTGAGATCACAATTTATGGACGAGACTATGCAAACATTCTTTCCCAGACTTCATCGGAAGTCATTTTATCATAATGCGCATGAGTGACCCTTTGTTTTCCGAATCAATGTTTCCTCGTTTAGCCACCGGAGCAGGAAAACATTTTGTTTGCTTCCCACTTATTTAGCCACCCCGGGAAACATAAGAAGAAACAATGTTTCCGCAACAATGTTTCCTAGTTTAGCCAGGCCTTTAGTCACCTTTTAATATCTCTTACCAAATTTAAAAAAGTCAGATGTACTTAAAACGTCTTCTATACAACATTGTATCCTCTGTCAATGTACGTCATGTGGTCATGGTAGGTTCCATAAATATAAAACAATCCACCACCGAGATCAAACAGCCCTCGGAAAATCATCATCTTTGCAGCTGCAGTTGCACAAGACGACGTGTCTGAGCATAATAACTAGATAACTTACCAGATTTAAAAATGTCAGATACTTCACCCTTCCTCCATAACTCGATATATGGTCCGTCACAATTTGCATGTCGCAATAAGTGCCATAAATATAAAATATTCCGCAACCTAAATGAAACAGGCCTCGAGGAACCACCATCTTTGAAAAACTTGTAACTGTTGAGACTAAGCCACCGCTGCAGTCCCCAGGCTACCGACCGTCCTCAGATTAACTTTATTAACTAGAGGGTGAAATTATTATTTACAAAAAAAATGGTTAAATCCCCTGGGCCGTGGGGCAGGCGTTCAGGACGACTGCCGATCGATGTTCGATTTTAGACATTTTAAACACCTTACCAGATTCAACACAGTCAAAAACTTCCATCTTCCACCATATCCAGCATGATTAGTGACTAACTTATCGTCTTCGTAAAACGTGTAAGCAAAAAGAATTCCTCCACAAACGTGAAAAACTATTCCTAACTTCCCTCCAGCTGCCGAAGAGGCCATGTTTGTTCTCCCTTACCCATGCCCCCTCAGTCAGTTGGTCCCAGTCGGTGGGAAATCGAGTGATCTTGGTTAAATGTCACTAATTTTTCGAGATTTCCAAAGGATCCAAAAGTTATTATGAGTGATTTTTATCGTTGAAAGCTCAAGTTCAAAAGGCACAATATGTTTAACCTGCCTGAGTATCGGGAAGTCGAGCTCCCACTATTTTCCTCCCTCTCCCCTCCCACCTTACATTACCAACCGACCAACCTTTACTAAACGTCGTCAGCGGAGGAGTCCTTCAAAAATATGCGCAATGGAATCGAGACTAATAATTTATTGCGCATTCGCAATATGGCGGACAAGAAATGAAATTCTCGTTCTCCGGCTTCAAATATGCAGCCCCTTTGCCTTTAGTATGCTGAGAGTAGACTTTGGTCAAAGTCTGTTGGACCATTGTGGGGTCTTAATTCTTGTACAACCCGTGGGATTTATCGGCGATAAGAAATTCAAGGCTATTTACGACGAAATTTCCACGTATCGTCGGGCACAAGTTCCCAATACGACAAGGACACTTAATCTGCGATACTCCAAAAGGGTCACTCCACAGTTTATCGAGTGGGGCAACTTTCATTTTCATAAACGAGTGTTAGGACTCATTTGCGTGGGAAGATGTTCAGAGATCTCCGAAGTGGAAAAGTTAGAAAAATCGATTAACGAAATCAAGAATCCCTTTAGTGCAATTCTTCTCAACACAAGATGTTTCGTGTTTGGCTGCAAATCCAACGACGAAGCAAAGATAAGGAAAGATTTTGCCCTCATCAGAGGTGAAGATCACTCCGAAGATCTTCAAAGCAATTTGGCGGAGTTTGTAGCTACTCTGTTCAATGTATTGGAATCTAAGAGATTTAGTAAATTGTCAGAGAAGATTGACAAGATAACATTGATTCAAGCCCCTGTTGAGCATGAAGTGTTTGGAGGTGAAAATGACAACAGGTGAATATCGGTAGCTATTGATCAATTAACTGACTGACTGTCTTTCTGTCTCCAACTGACTAACTGACTTTTTGATTGGTTGATTGGTTGGTTGATTGATTTGCCGCTTGCTTGCTTGTTTGCTTGCTTGATTGATCGATCAATCGATCGATCGATCGATCGATCGATTGATTGATTGATTGATTGATTGATGGATTGGTTAATTGTCCAATGATCTATCACTCAAGATTGATTTATAAAATAGAATGGTCAATCAATAGCTTGAAAATTAATTCATCAATCAATCAATCAGATTATCATAATTCCACAGACAGATTCATGTTTTCATTAGATTAATACATAAATTTGCTGGTGGTCCCGGCAGTTACCTGAAGAACTGATTTTTCTCTTTATTCTAACCCTTTACCTCAAGGCATCTACCTTGGTTGAAGGAGGTGAACTCTAGCTAGCATAATATATATTACAGTATTTTGACCATTTTAGTCAAGTGGCCATTTTAACCAGAGCATTATATTGTACAGAAACTCTTACAGTCTTTTCCATACTCTTTCCACATCTCACCAAACTAATTGTCAGAATTGTATAAAGTAAGATGAAAAATGCTTGTCTAGCAGACCACAAAGATTGCATACATTACTGCTCAAAAGTTGCCCGTCAGTTTGTTCTCATCTCGTAAGACGAGTTTCGTCTCTAGACACAATACACTCATCTCACCTCACAGGGTTTTTATTAGAAGTCGTGTCCTGGGTACTGGCATCTCTCTACTTTGAACAGAGTACCCGGCTACTTTAAGTATGGAATTAAAAAATAATCAGCAGGGAAAAAAACACTCAATTAAATTTTCACTTTTCCCTGTAAGTTGAAAAAATTTTTTCTGAACCTTCTAGAGGCTCAGGCCTTCTGCCCTTGTGTGTATAGGAGTGCATGCGTACTGTGTCACAACAACCCCCCTACTACAAAACTCAATGACACCCCTGCTTGAAGCGTTATAAGCTATAACTATGGCTGCTTGAACGTCTCTTATGAGACAGGACTCTGATTTTGAATGAAACGGTACAACAGGTAATGTAAAATACTGTTTGCACTCCTTTCAGGACAAGCAAAAGAAGAAGTATTGGTCGCTCTAAGAAATACACTGGAGACTTGTGTATGTTAGCAGGTTTGCCTCAAGATGCTCTTAGTCAATATCTCATAGCTGGTGAATATTTGAGAGCTGCTAGTGATGTACTGTGGCTTGCCGGGGCTCTTGAGGGTCAGTGTGCGGCATCTGTAGTACTAAACAGAAATGAGAAAGTAACAGACAAAAACTCATTGATTCTGCCAACCAAATGTGCAGTGAACTCTGTGAACTTAGCAATTAATGGTTTAGGAAATGACGTTGATGAAACAAAGTTTAGAAATCCACCGCCACTTAGTGAAGAAGACGTTGTAGAAAGACTGTCTGAAGCTTTGAGGCTCTACAACCGAGTAAGTACTTGTTTATTTAGAAAACAGCCCAAAGAAAATTTGCATGCTGATTGGTTTGAAATTGTGTTTCTATAACATGGAAGTTTGGGAAAACGAGAAATGCGGTTGGGAATGCTTACATGTATACTTGCACGTGTATAAATACTGTAGTACAAATCTACTAGGGTTCTATCACAAATGCCGCTCTCTGATTGGCTACGCTACTCACTATCTATTCTGTTATAGATAGTGAGTAGTGTGGCAATGTGCGCTTGTTAACAAAATGACGGCCACTTCTTTGCGTTTTCGAGTTGTCTGTGAAGAGGATTTAGATAAAGTTTTGAACGACTAGTAGATTTAATACTACAACAATTTGATTATGCATTCTTGATTTCTATTCATGATATATTTGATAGTTAACTCGGGCTGTACCCTCGTCAACTATCATGCAATAGAAATCTTACTTAGATTGTATGTGTAAATCTACTAGTCGTTCAAACACTCATGAAAGTTTGGGAGAACTCAAAAAAGCTGTGGAAACATTCGCCTATTGGCTCGTGTTCCCACAGCATTTCTCATTCTCCCAAACTTCCACTTGTGTTTCTATAACTTGAAGTCTTTTCAGACAACTTTTGTCAGTGACTGGCATGCCAATAAGCTGAGCATATTTTTTCTTGTGGGTTTGAATTTTTGCAGTCAAGTAACCAATCCATGTTAGTAGTCAGATTTCTTTGAGAGTGGTATTTTCGTGAATGGTTCATGAATGGCTTTATTTTTTTCCCAGTGAAATGTGAAATTGCTAGGTTTTTTCTTGTGAATTGTGATTCTTTAATTAATACAATGTAACTATGAGCTATGATTTTTCAAAATTGTTTTCTGTAAAATGAGAGAGAGTTAAATCCATTCATTGTGAACCCGTACATTGATTATGTTTTCAAAGAGAAAGGACAGGTTAATTTCACATAACGTAATGTTTCTTATATCTATTTGCTTCTGTAGGTCAAAGGAGCTGCTGTCATAGAAACTGAGGCTAATCTTAAATTCACCAGACTTTTAATTACTTATCAGGTATATATAAAATAACTTCCTTATCATTTCAATGTGGGTATTGTATCAGCTGAATTCTTTCAGTGATCTCTGTTGTATTCTTGTGTACAGAGACGTATTGAAGCAAGTATAGCACTGCAGAATTCTCTCTCCGTGAATGTCTCACTAACGGAACAAGAAAAGGTAAAATCTTTTATGTATTATTATATATAGATGTTGTAGTTCAATTTTACCTTTGGTACAATTTGTTTCTGAACCAGTACAAAATTTTTTAAACTGGTTCATTTTTTTCAAACCAGTTTAATTTTT
Source organism: Micromussa lordhowensis (assembly GCA_964020085.1). Lineage (NCBI taxonomy): Eukaryota > Metazoa > Cnidaria > Anthozoa > Scleractinia > Lobophylliidae > Micromussa > Micromussa lordhowensis. The sequence continues at coordinate 29,038,367 of OZ026604.1, read as the reverse complement.
AATTTGGAGCAAGATGTGAGCATGTGCCTTAGTAATTTGGGTTAAGCGCTCAGGTTAGTGATTAGGCCTAAGCACTTATTTGGAATGGTTAGCTTTGATGTTAGGCTGGGTCAGCTGTGCATGTTACTTCGTGGTTTGGGTTGAGCTCCCAGGTTACTGATTTTTTTTTATTTAGTTTGCAGACAAATTAAATATAAATATTTTACAGACAAATTAAAGAAAACATACGCATTAATTAAAAATATAACAAAACGTTGACAATATAATAATAAACTACTCTAAAACAATATAAAACTAAAACTAGCACGGATGTTACAAACTGTTTGTATAATTGCTTAGTAAATGAATATACTGACACAGTAAATGAAAGTAATGACTTTCTTTAAAAAGGAGTGGCGATGGTAGTGGCTAAATTGCTGACACGAAATCTTTTATAATGAAACACTGCCATTTATCATTAAAAAAACCTAGCGGTTTTGTTTTTCCCTGCAAAATGTCTCTTTCAGTCAAAATGTTTTCTCTGGGTTACTGATTAGAACTAACCACTTATTTGGAACTGATAGCTTCTTAGTAATTAAGATTAGGGTTAGGTTAGAATAAATAATAAGGTTTGAATAAATTAAAATTTATATTTATCTATGAATAAATTAAATTTTTATGAGAGGAGACTGGGGTGATAAACTGATAATTAAAAGAAATATGAGAGCCTTTGCATCCAGTGCTTTCGTGGTCAAGTGGTAATATAATGCAAGTGGGAAGCAGTTCTACCTAGAGGTTGGCGGTTCAAATCCTGGTGAGTACGAGGTAAAAAGGAAAAAAAATTAAAACTTGCTGTTAATTAGTATTCGTAATGGGGATTGGGGGGAAGGGGTAGGGTAGATGGGAGAATAAATCAGGAGAAACTCGGCAAGAAAAGGAGAGAATAGGTTAGAGAATAGGTTAGAGGAATGTTAAGAGATATTTTCCCCTTTTATAGATAGTTGTCAAAAAAAAAAACTGGTTTGAAAAATATGAACCAGTTTGAAAAATTTAAAACTGGTTTAAAAAAAATTAAACCAAAAAAAAAAAATCAAACCACAACATAGACACGAGTGTTTTGCTGGAAGGTACACCTCATAAAATTCATAGGAAACCACATCTCATGTGGCATATTTTCCATTATATCCTCACTAGTGAAGATATTGGTGACTTCACTGATATCATGTTTGACCCTTAAACTTAAAGGAGAGTGGAAGGCGAAAATCCAATTTTTAAAAGTCATTCTTAGGAAAGCACATGATATGTCATAATCAAATTGCTATGTTTTAGGATACGAACTTACCTTTTAGCCTGATTGTAACAGCAAAAAGCTCCAAAATGGACAAATGTTCTGTAGTTGGCTGTTCATTCAAACAACACTTTCTTCCCACTGAGTCCATGGCTGTCTATTTGTTTCCTAGTGTGCCAAATTAATTAATTATGGCTTCATCAATCTCCTTGCAGCATAAACATTATTTCTCTTGTTGCCCTTCCCAGTTCATAAAACACCTGCATACACACCACAGTGTATTTCCTCTTCGGTGCTCATCTTGACTCTTGTGAACATTTTCTTCCTCTGACTCTGAACTGTCTTGCATAGGTTCAAAAGAATAAGGCTCGATCTCCATAATCCAAGCTACATTTAAATGCTGTTTCGATACAAGATTCTTCACAAATTTGTGACCTGAAACAATCGTTAGGCCTTTGGACAGTTTTTGGAGAATCTTCCGAAAGTGGTTGGGAATCTTCAGAAAATGTTGTTATCCGCATGTTTAAATAATAAACACAGTAATACATGTGCTTGTAGATATGGAATATCTCTTCTCATGTTCAACTTCATATCTCAGTTGTTTGTTGCGCTCACTTGTAAGGTATTGAGTTAATCATGACAAGAGATACATTGTATTCCATATAGATCTACACATGCCCATGCATTATAATTATTTGTATGGTGTAATGTACATGTAGTTATCAAATCATGTGCCGGTACAGATTCCTAGCGATTATATGTAACATTGCATGACACATTGCAACTCACCCTGGGTGGGATACTAGTGCATTTCAGGTCTTTGACCACCCCCCCCCCCCCTTCAGAGCATTTTGACAGGTTATTGTTGCCTTGATAATTCTCTGTCACCCATACAAATATACCCCTGTGAGTCAAGGAAAGCACTAATTATTAATTTTGTACAAGTAATTTTGAATGGACGCTTTTCGATAATTATATTAAAATTCAGCTTGACAGCGAGGCCATGAGGACACAATTGAATGACATGTTTGTTCATTTCTCTTGTTTGCGTCCTCAAGGCCTCACTATCAGGTTGAAGTTTAGTATTTCAAAAGTGGCCTAACACATGTACATGATCTACGTAATTCGCTGTAGTATTGTTCAATTACATTAACAACTTGTTTACTAAATGTAATTTTATGTTATCTCACTTTAGATTCAGCGATATAGCACTGCAGCTATCTTATATGATGAACTTGGATTCAGAAGAAAGGCAGGGTTTTTCACCAGAGTTGCTGCCATGCAGTGTGTTTCTCAGCAATTACCATATCCGCTTTGGTCTTTGGTAAAAATAACTGCGACAATAAATTCTTAAAAACATTTTGGAATGTAATATTCAATAGGGCTGTATTGTTCCATCTACATGTATTGTACTGTAAATCGACCTTAATTGTTATTTAAAAGCTTAATCTTAAATTGAGTTTTTGGCTGGACTGTGGGACTGTCTAAGAAACTGCAAAGGGGAAGGGATTACTTGGAGTTTACGTGTACAGTAGTTTGCATCTCTTCTCTAGCTTTCAAGAAACATGTTAAGGTACCTGTAGCCACACATGTATATCAAAATAATTATTGTACCAGAAAATATCTATACCCCTCCAGGAAAGGATTTCTAGTTTGAACCAATCCCAAGCCCACTGGAAATTCCAGTTTGAACGTAGTTTCCTTCAAAAACTCTGCTTTCAAAACCCTACTGGCTCCCTGTCAGAATTTCCTGCATTCGTGCTTGGGCTTAGTATGGTTAATTATTTTCCAGAACCACACCCAACTTAGTAATTTATCATGTAAGTTCTGCTCTGACTAAATTCTTCATCTTTACACTCAAGATGTAGTATGGGTCAGCCATTTGAGTACATGTATGTCTTTGGTCGTGTTCTATTGGGATAAACCGTTTCAACCGCAACCAGTTTGGGTTGATACAGTCAACTGGTGTTTCTCAATCAAACACTTTCGATTGTTTCCGGTTGAAACACAGTAACTCCTAGGAATAGTCCTTATGCAAAGTACAATCATGCAAATGCTTGTTAAACCATTTCAACCTGGTTTGAAAAAGTTGATCAACCAAACCAACTGGAAATGATTTTTGACTAATAGAACACACAAAAAAACAACTATCTAGAAACGGTTGATCCCAATAGAACATGACCTTAATGTTGTTTTCTTTTTGTACAGTCTTATAAATTCCTCATGAGTGCTCTGGAAGGTTACAGGATACCTCTTGATCAAAAAAATGTTCCCCAAGGTACATGTACATTGTCAACACTAAAAGGCATACATTTTTGTGGTTTCAGGGGCACCCAACGGCAATTTTCGGGAAAATATCTGTTCGGAAGACGATTTAAGAACTAGAATTTTTGGAACATTTGTTGTAAAATTTCTTGCTTTGCCTTCGAACATCTACAAAATGGTATAATTACAAACTTTAAACGGATATTTACCCTAAGAAAGGCCACCTAGAATTTTTGTGAGCCTTTTCCTGGCTGAAATTTTCAAAAAGGTAAGATTGATCCCTTTAATTTTCGGATCACTAGACTTTCAGCTAGGAAATCCGAACAGATGAAACGTTTTTAGGGGATAGAAATATGCCTATATCTACCGTTTAAATACTAAAATACATTCAACAATGCTATGTTAAGCTTTAAGTGGTTTTGAACTATATCCTCGTTGGGTGCCCCTGTGGTTTGCATCTGCATTAGGTTTAAACTCTAGAAAATTGAACACCAGATCAGGTTGCTCTAGAAAACAAACCCGTGTTAAAATTTTCATGAATCAAAAACAAATTTAAACCACAACACTAGCCCAGGGCCTGGTTATCGAAAGCTGGTTAACACAAACCCATGATTAAAAGTTAACCAAAGTTATTATTAATTTTGCTTGTATAAAACTATTTTTCACTGCTTAAGTTTTGTGTTCAAAGCCATGTAGTTTTTTTTTTTTTTTTGATTGTTCAAACTCAAAACAGAAGGTCGAACAATATAAAGTGACAAACTTACCAAACTGAAATCAAAATTCTCACTAATCCTGGGTTAGCTTAATCGGGCTTTGAAGAATACAGCCTTGATCTGGTTATGAATGTTTATAATAATACTGGAAGTCTGCTTATGCATACAGCTATAGCAGTATTAAATGTTGTGTTGCTTTGAAGCACTTTGTGTAACAAATGAAATAAATAATATGTTGCTTACAGATCTTCCAAATGGCTGGCCTGCTCTTCAAATAAGACTTCTAAATGAACTTATCTATGCTGCACGTCACTTAGGAGACCCTTCACTGACAGTCAGGTATGATCCTTCATGTGTGGCTGCTATTGCAGGGGTAACTTGGATGAAAAATGAGACTACACTGCATGTACCAAAGTAAACTGCTTAAAGACTTGAACTGTGGAATTTTAACTTAAGTTGTCTTACACAATCGTTTTTTCTGGGTCCTGGATAAAGTAGTGGTTCTTGTTCTGTGAGAAAGTACTGAAAACTGTGATGCCTCAGTCTTAATAATGTAGTTCATGTAGCAAGAAGCAATTACGCTGTCCAGAGAAGTATTGAAACTTGTGGCAGTACACTGAGTGAGGAGAATGAATAATGGTTGATGGTTAAGTTCAGGAAGTGCTCACAGTGGTTAGCCCATGCAGCTACATATGTACATTTAACATGAAAGAATGCTGCTTCTCCCTTGAAACAGATGTCAATCCTTTGCATGTACACTGCTTACAGTGTATACCTAACTTTCTGTTTAGTCACCTAGGAGGAGACAGCTCCGCACAGGAAGTTAGTACAAACGACTCTAGAATTTCTCGCTAGAATACTTTAATGCCACCACATTTCCATCCATCTGTCATATTGACCTTCTGCTAGAGGTTATACCCTCTTTACTTCCATTTCCTACAGGTTCCTCAGTTTTTTGCCTGTCCAACATATTTTTTGTGTCCTTGTTTTACACATTGCTGTGCCTTGGAATGTGTCCTTATTCTTGTTTTCCATTCTGTGTACTGTATTGATTTTGTTTTGTAAAATAATGTTTAATAATATTGCCGCTGCATACACTCTCCCATCGTACAGTAAGTGATACCACTTCTACATGTATTATGATGTTAATTTCCATGTGCTAGCTTTCTTGAAAAATTTCAATTTTTTTTTTCGTCAGGCATGTAGCATTTCTGCTGCAGACCATGCACAATCACTTGAGTGACAATGAGAAGAAAGAGCTCTCTGTATTGTTGGAAAGTTCTGCCAACCAGTGTACAGGGTCACCCAAGGAAACAGACAACAACAGAATGGATGTGCTAGACATGCCTTCAATACCCCTCACAAGAATGCCTCTTGTGAGGTAGTGTTAGGGATATTTTTCATAAGTGTTTAGTGTTATATTTTTTTTTAGATATTAGCTAGTCACTCTTTCATATTTTTTTCTACATGTACAGACTGAAAAGTTGTACAAGAAAATCTTAAAAGATTGTCTGTGTTTAAATGTTGATTGTGTATACATGTAGTGGTTGATCGGCTTAGCTACAACTGGCTAGTTTTCAGGAATGCCACTTGAACTGAAAGAAAGAAATATTTCAAATAAACATCATAGACCTAAAAATCCCAACTGGTGAGAGGCAGACCAGTTGGCTATTTACACGCATGACTGAGGAGTTGAACTAGGGTTTACCAAGAAACGACTCCACCTTAGTGGTCAGAACAGGACTTGAATCCATGACCTGACTGGTGCCCTAACCATTTGGCCATGCTCCTTCCACTAGTTTGTAGTCTAATGGGTTAGATTCACACTTGCAAACTGTCAAGTTCTCCCAACACTTTACGTGAGGCTATCTATAGGACACATGCATGTGTTTTCTGTTTGTTAAACGATTATTTCTCTGTTGCAGATCATTCAAGGTCCATCCACTAGCTTCGCATTTGAAGCCTGTTGGAAAGAAGTCCCTTGCAGCATCAGACACGCCATCTACAGGACCATTCATATTTTCATCACTCAGACGGAATGCAAAAGAAGTAAAGAAAACTAAAAGTAAGACAACAAAGTGTTTTTTTTTTTTGCTAGTCAGTGTAAAACACAGACTGCAGACTGGGGGTAAAATTCAGACTGAGGGTAAAATGCAGCCTGCAGACCAGGAGCTAAATGCAGACTTTTTAAGTATATACATGTATCATGTTACATGTATTCCCATTATCAGGCTAATCAGTGTGGAGGTCTGCACCTTGGTTAGGCTTAAAAATCACTCCAGTTAATCTAAATATCACTCCGGTTAGCCTAAATAATACTCCCATTAGCTTGTTTACAGTTAGCTCTCAATGATGGAAATGGTAACATGATTCAGCCTGGAGGTTTTCTTGCATGTGTGTCGCAAAAATGTGAATTTAAGTGATATTTGAATGGCTCACAAATTCAGCTCTGCAAATACTTTTGTCACTGCAAAAAACAACTGAGGTCTTAAATACAGTGTAAGCATTGAGCTTTAGTAGTGAATTTTTATTTTTAGTAATACATAGAACTGATTTTACTGTGTTTCATTTTACTCCATATCCTTTTATCTTGCTATATATTTCACTGAAAAGCCCCAGGGGGGGGGGGACGTGAAATAAACATATGGACGTACTGTAGCTCTAGCTATACTTGTTATATGATAAGTGTTTCTTTGTTTTTTTGTTTCACATTTGTTGCTTCAAACTGCAAAATCAAACTTTTTTTTTGTGCAGATATAACATGGGTTTCTGGAGACCTTGGGCAAGTCTCGCTGGATGTTTACAATCCCATGCCATTTGAACTTAAAGTCTCTAAAATGGTAAGAGATGGTTAGTGGTTTTACAAAAAGATACTTTCATAGATATCGTGGATGGCACATCTTAACAACAATCCTGAGCCTAATTGATGTTCTTAAAGTTCTTCGTTTGAATTCCTTCTCAATCTCCTCCAAGCGTAACCAACATTGTACTGTTTTGTATTTTGTATTGATTGCGTTTTTTTACCCCAGCAACTATGAAGTAAATATCTACACTTTGCGTTTCCTTCGATTTGAATGCCTTACATGAACTGTGAAAACATACTCAACTGATTCCATGATCATCCACCGTGATGTAGTTTAGAATTTTTCATGCAAGGGAACATTAACAATACACTTTTGTTGCTCTTTGTTTAGTCCAGTGCACCAACTGAATTTTAACAGTAAAGCGAAAGAAAGTTTAAAACATTCATTTAAGATATTTTTAAGTAGAGCCAAGCATTAAGGCCGGTACACACGAGGGAGCTTGCTCCCGCAGCACGCTCCTGCAACACGCTCCCGGGGCAAAGCTCCCTCGTCTGCAACGATTTCTAGCGAAAAAATATGTTGCGCAACAAAACTTTTGCTCCCGAGTTTTGCTCCCTCATATCAAACTGGTTTGATATGAGGGAGCAAGCTCCAGGGGCAAAACTGTTGCACGATTCTGTTTCACGAGCAAGCTCCCTCGTGTGTACTGAAATTTGCTTTGCGGGAGCGTGTTTCAGGGGCAAGCTCCCTCGTGTATACTGAAATTTGCTTTGCGGGAGCGTGTTTCAGGAGCAAGCTCCATCGTGTGTACTGGTTGAGGTACTTACCCGGGAGCATGTTTCGGGAGCGTGTTTCAGGAGCAAGCTTCTTCGTGTGTACTGGTTGGAGTACTTACCCGGGAGCGAGTTTCGGGAGCGTGTTTCAGGAGCAAGCTCCCTCGTGTGTACCGGCCTTTAGTCTATCGCATGACAAATATGTTACAAGTTGCAACTGGTACATATGCTTGTTTGCATGTTCATTGATCCACTTTTCTTGCAGATTCTTTGTGTCGAGGGCGTTGAATTTGAGCCTTTCCCAACTGGTCTGTCTCTCCCGCCAAAGGCTGGTCCTCATACAGTCATTTTACTGGGCATTCCACACTCTGTAGGCCAGCTGAGAATTACTGGTTAGTGCGACATGTACAGCAGAAGTTACGATCATTATAACTGAGTGGCGGGCTAACATTTGTCTTGTTAGAGAAACGAGGAGAGAAATTCGCCCTGTGGTATATTTTTTCCGAGACGACAAAATATTTCAAGTTATCTTGGGCCAGCTAGCATACCGTCCGCAATGTGTTAAGTTAACCAAGATTCGCATAAAGGGGTAAGTTTCTGAAGAAACTGTGGTGCTACGTCGCTGGGAAGTATTACAAGGAGCGACGAAGGGCTAACGCTCGAAACGTCAGTTTTGGAATCTCTTTACGGTGGCCAATTCACATTATCAACTCAGTTGATATTATCTTAAGATTCACTTAGTTAGTGAAGCTGGCTAAGTGACTTTGACTGTGACGGAGTGCTAACATTCGAAAAGACAGCTTCTCAAACTCGCTACAGCAATTAATTAGGTTAAGAAATAGCTTCACAGTGCCCGCTGACCCAGCCCAACATTTTCTTTAGAAGAACACCCACGCTAACTTGAATAACTTCAGTCTATTTCTTTTGTTTTGTTCCGTTCTGCAAGAACGCAGTACATTTATGTACGTATTTTGAGAATCAATTTTTATTGCTCCCTTATTAATTGAGTTATTTTCGCGAGCAGGTTACACAGTGACTGTGTTTGGAGTAGAAAGCAATTGCAAGCTTACAAAAGAAAATCTGGAAAACGAAGAGGACTTCCCGGTGATGGTAGATGTAGTCCCTTCGATGCCCCTCCTCCAGGTGTCCACGTCTCTGCCTAAGGTCCGTTCTCAGCCTCCAGATCCCGACACCCCTCAATCTGCGCCCCTAGTCACGGCTGTCACCCTTTATGCTGGTCAGAGGTAGGGATGTACTTACAGCATAGTGAGATAAAGCGTCGGTTTTTCATGCGTCTGTCTTGTTATTGATCATGGATTTTGTCATAACATTGTCAAAGTAGTCTGTGGATCCACGAGGCAATAGCCGAGTTGATCTCCAGACTTATTTGACAATGTTATGACGAAATTCATTGTCAATAACAGGACAGACGCATGAAAAACTGCCGTCAATTTGTTTTTCTCGGTAACAAATTGTCAAATTGTCCGCTATCGCTCGTTGACGCATCGCATAAATTATAAATTCAGTGTCTGTCCGCTTATTGACAACGGAAATTAGCCAATGAGCGCGTGAGAATTTCTGCAGTTGTTGTAAAAATATGATTGGTTGTCAATGAATTTTCCTTTTAACTGTATTAATTTTATCCCTGTACAAACTAAGTTCCAGATGTTTAGCAACGTGTTTCCTGATGTATTTAAAGCATTTCAAGATTTGTTTCATGTATTTATTTTTTTCGTTTTCATCTTCAAAACAGCAAGAAAGGAAAGATCACTCTGGAGAACATTAGCAAGTTACCAGTTGACAATCTAAACATCTCCGTCAGCAGTAAGGATGGGAAGGGTAAGTCGTCTTTTTACTGTACAGATATGGGTGGGGAGGGTGAGTAATTTTTACCCTATTAAAAATAGTAAGAGAAGGGGGATTAAGTCGTCATTTTACCACTACTAAAAAAGAAGTTGTTATAGAATTACTGAAAGGATGGGACGGGTAAGTTCTCTTGATAAATCTTGATGAATCTTGATGAATGCAAAATTTTTCATGTACTGCACAGCAAAATTAAATCTGTAGTGTCATTAAAGCGGCTTGCGTATCTTGAAAAGTTTAGACTAAATTTTTGAGTTATTTTTTTGTAAAAAAAAAATACCTCTTAGTCGGCGCGACGGGTCAATGGGTGAGTGAGTCAGTGAGAAATGTATGTATATCACACCAATCAGATTGGATCTACTATAAACAGCCAATCAAATTTCTTGTTGTAAAGGTAAATGTTATGTGAGAAGATCTGATCCCGATGTAGTTCAGAACGGCCATATTTATTCTTCCATAAGAGAGGAGGACGTATTCATATATTGGGCTTATTTCGACGTCTTCTGTGGGTTACGCAGAGGATTTTGTGGGCGGGTTTGATAATCATTCGCAATTGGATAATCAGTCAGAGAAAGATAGTGCTTGGCATGTAACTACGAGCATGCGATGAAGGGTTTAGCTTTTCCCATTACATAAGGTTTGAATTAAATGAGTCTTAACCGCTCTACTACTAGGTTTAAGATGTAAATGAAAAAAAAAGTTGATCAGTGTGACTTCTATGATAGGAACAATTATATTTTAGGGACGCGGAATGTGCTACATGTACTGGTTCAAATCGTTTGCGTGTTGTATTTAAATCTAAATGTTGTCGCAGAGTCCGTAATACGTGTTCCGAGCGTGTCGTGAATTTCAGTATCCATTGATAAGTTTCAATGTGAAGAGCGAAGAGACTACATTTAATTTGACATGACAATTTTACAGTTGGAATGGTTCTTGTTTACTACTGGAACGAGAAGATAGGTTTTAAATTAAACTAAATCATTTCTTTTCAATGTTGTAGAAGAAAAAGGAAGTTATTTTTGTTTAAGATAAGTTGAGTGAGGTATATGAAGTCTTGGACGTTTTATTGTATAAACATAGGGACTTTGGTAACTGAAAATAAAGATTGACGTGTATGTTGCCGGTTTGTGATTTTTAGTCCAGTTTGGAGGGGAGTGTGACAGTTACGTACATACTTTGGGTTGTTTTAGAGTGCATAATTTTCAGTGTAATGGTGGCTAGCAGTGGCGAATCTAGCGGAGGGGCTCCCCCCCCCCCCCCCCTTTATTTTGGGTAAAAAAGAAGAAATGACAGAAGGAAGAAAAGTCGCTGGGTAAGTAAAACAAAAACGGATCTTCTGTAGCTCAATGTCTGGATCCACCACTGGCTAGTTATGAACGACATGAGTCTGGAGTTTTGAAGCAGCTCATGAGTTACTAGTACGCAAATGGCACGAGATATTTTTATTGTTAAGTACAAAGGATAACTTGATACTTTTGTTTTTCACAAAGAGTAAATTCAATTAGAGGTCACGAATCGTCGCTTCTAGTTCTTAAGATATGTTTTAGAGGAGACGAGACTATTTGAATTTGAGACAGTGCTGATGTTTACAATAGTAAGTGTAGGTAACGATTGTTTTGTTCTTGTTGCATTCAAATATAACGAAATATTTTTATTTTTTAGTTACAAAGGGTAATTTGACACTTTTGTTTTTCATATGGGAGCAAATCTTTCGCACGAGATGTTTGCTATTTTTAGTTATAAATGGCTTGACACTTTTGTTTTTCATATGAGAGGAAATTCAATTAGAGCTTACAAGTTGTCGGCTATTGTTTCCATGCAGGATATTAAAAAAGCTTTCATTTCCAAACTCTTTTTACGTCTCTGCAGTAGGAGTTTATAGTTTTATTTGATGACATTCATTTCAGTCCGATATTTTTAAAGGTAAAAGTATGAAAACTGTTCAAATGTTCTTTGAAGACTGCGTGGCGTCAAGTTAAAGTGCAATTTATTTAAATCAGACTTTTAACGTGTCAGAGAGGGTTTTTTTCTCTTTCTCCCTAGTTTCGGTCAAGTAGTGTCTTGT
>OZ026604.1:29009117-29021617 GCA_964020085.1 Micromussa lordhowensis | reverse complement strand
GCTGAACGATGCAAAATGGATTGTGAGACCGTGGCCAAAGCTGAAGTTCAGACTATATATATCATTCCTGACGTTATTGTAAGATAGTTGTGTGTTGGTATGTAGATTCGTTGGTATACAGGTTACGTAATTATGCTAAGAAGTGAAGATTTAAGGAGTTTTTCCGTTAGGAGTTGTCACTTCGACAGCATCTCCGCTTGATCACTTCAGTCATTTTGTTTTAGTAAAATTTCCGTGTTTTTCTTTAGTACATTTGTTGTACTAATAACTATCCTTGGGCCGCTTATGTTTGCTGTTTATGTCTGATCAACAAACGAGATGCGCCTTCCTATATGAATGGTGTTTTCTTATTTGTACTAAGCTAGAAATTGCTTCTTTTTTGTTTCACTGCAGAGTGATTAAACAACAAGACGATTCTTATGCAGGACACATTGTTTCACGCGCTATCAATTGTTTTGTTTTTAGGTAAAAAGCGACTCCCAGAGAAAAGCTGAATACAAGAAATTCGTGTGTGACTTGGTTAAACTTCAGTGGAATCTTGTATCCTTTCCCGCAACAGTGTCGCGAGGCAATTACGCCCGCAGAGTTTTAAATCAATTCTGAGCTGAGGTTAACCCAGGCAAGTATTTAAGCGAAAGGTTGAATCAGTAAAAAAGTAAAAGTCACTGCTACATGAACGATTAAGTAACTGCTTATCGCGTCCTTGTGCGCATATATCCCGCTTGGGGAGTTTCTCGCTTAGTAAAAGTTAATAGTTAGGTTTAGATTAAGGTAGATTGACGCCGCCAAGTGTTAAGGCAAGTCTCCTGTATACGAGGTTAAAGGATCGAGTAAGATGTAGTCAGTTTCGTGCCAATCACGTGGACACTCTAGACAGCGTATGTAGATGAGTTCAACAGACAACGAATTGTTTTATTAAACTTGAATTTTTGATCAATCTTGTTCGGTTACGGCGGCTCCATATTGGCATCGTTCTTACCCTGGTGCGTAAATAGACTGAGATGCTGTTGTTATTGTTGTTGGACCTTAACTCTCTCACAGCCGGCTTGTCAAGCTTCAGGCTTTGCCTATGTGGACAACTTGAAGTTAAACCCAGATATGATGAGGATTTTGAAGCCGGATCCCATCACTTTTGGTGCGTAATGCGATAACATCTTCAGTTCTCCTTGACTGTATTAAACCACCAGGAGACCGAGCTTTTAAGGCTGGTTTACACTAGCTGATAAGCATAAGTAACATACCCAGATGCTGTAAGGAGTTGCCTGGGTCTGTCTGCTGCGTCTGCTCGTGTTGCTCGAACTTATGCTGTTGCGCTAATGGAAACCAGCCCTAAAGGAGCTCGGTCACAGTACTTTGAGTTATTTTGGCCACAAACAAAATTACCTTTAAATTGAAGAAAATCTGAAAATAGTACTTTACCAAAATAGAAGAACACCAAAGAGATAATAATAAACAAAGAGATGGAGAAGATTAACACAGATCACAAACGACGAATTGAAATGTCTTTGCCTCAACTTTTCATGATGCACAAACCGTGACGAAGCTCCTTTGAATTGTATTTTTAAAACTTGAATGAGTTACAGTTTGCTAAGGCTGCGTTGTGACTGCTCGTACAGCCCGGTTCTTGCGTTTCACACCTCGCTACTTGCCTAAATTTGCCTAATCTGGAAAGCAACAACATAAAATGAGCGGAGAACTTAAACTAACCGCTAATTTACACCCCACGCACAAGTTGTCGGCCAATATTGATTCGCGTGCACCGATTTCTAACATCTGTTGCACTGCGACAAGTTATTATAACTGAATATGGCTAATTTTTACGTGTGCGTTCACTTTCCTATCACATTTGAGCTCTTGCGTGTAAATTGGGCTCTACGCATGCGTAGTAGTTATATGATCCCACTAGTGTTAGATTTGATAAAGATGTCGGTATAAATACTCTAAAATGCTTAATCGTATATTGGCTTCCCTTCGCTGAAGGTTAAGCGCATTCAAATCTATTCTTACAACCGAAAGGTTGTAGCGTTGGGTTGCCATATAACGATATGACCTTTGAAAGGCAGTCTCCTCTTTTATTTGTTAAACTGAGCAAAAATCTGTAGACTGCAAGAAACACCTACTTTCAATTACAAATTAATCAAATAAGCCAGCGAGGATTCAAAAATTGCTACAGGCTTAACGATTTATGAGTGGAAGTAGAACTTAAGTCTAAAAATCTGATATGAACTGAACTTTCACTAAAAGGTATCAAGATTAACGGAGAGGAATACAACAACACTGCTTCGAGCTTGGTCACGATTTCACTCTGTACTATTGTGGATGTCAATATTGAAGTTACTAATGAAAGTGGTGAGTTGTTATGTGATTAATTGAGACTAAAAAAAGAGGTAAAGTCTGTATACGAGCCAAGTGGCCCATCAGGCCGGAGCTTATCCTGGTTTCTGTAGCATGAAGCAACTAGGAGTATTTCTACTCCCCCCTGGATGGGATACTAGTCCATCGTGAGGTTACCCCCAGCATTAAATTCGCCGGTACCCATTTATACACCTGGAAGGAGAGAGGTACCGCGAGAGTTGCGTGTCCTGTCCAAGAACACAACGCAATGTCCCCGGCCAGGGCTCGAACCCGGACCGCTCGTTCCGGAGACGAGCCCTCTGCGCCTCCCACTTACCAACTGAGAGTAGTAAGAGAGAATAAAGCGTGAAAGAGTGAATCACCCGTATAGGGCTTATTGCCAAGGTAATCCCTGTCAAGTTATTTTTTTTTATCACTTCCAGTTTTGGAAATCCCTGAAAGATGTAGAAATAGCCAATCCTGTGACGCAGAATTACTCACGTGGGTAACCCAAGCGGCTTTAAACTCATTTTGTATATTATATGTTGTTATATTATTTTGAGATTTGCCATTATTTAGGATAGTCATTAACATTGTCCAAATGTAACCCAACTATGTCAGATTTGCAGAGAGCTTCGCTAACTTGGGCACTGGCTTATTGACCAACTCTTTCTATGGGTTTACTGGCGCAATGAACCACTCCGGATGGTGGGAGAACACGATAAAAGCTTGTAAATCACGAGCCGTTAGGCGGGTGATTTACAAGCTTTTCGAATCCGCTGCAAATTGGGCAATGGCTTTAAAGCAGTCTCGTTAGCTGACAACGTTTCCCTTACACGAAGAACATTATATAGCACGAGACTAAGGTTTCTGTAGTGAATCAAATCCTTGTTGTGTTTCGTTCCCAGATGAAGCTCATGGTCCCTTGTCATTGGCTGTTGAACCGTACCAGGACCAGGCCTCTGGGTCCCCAGTGACCGAGCTGGATGGAAAAGTGACCTGGGTTGGGACGCTTCAACTCGACACACCTGAGGTACAGTTTTTATGTGCGGTCCTTAGTGTGCCCCCGGGGGAAACATGGCAGCCAGAAATGTCATTCACAAAAACGTAAAGAAGGTGAATGAAAGAGATTTCAAATCGCCTTATCTAAGAGACGCAACAAAACAATTTCTCAAAATATAAATTTGTACCATGTAGCTATCAAGAGATTACTGGCGTATGTTTTAGAGTTTTCGGATTTGATAGCATGACGTAGAAAGACTAATAGTTAACATTATTCACCGAAGTGAAGGTGAATTGTGCTGGATATTTACCGGTGTATTAGCCAATCAGAATGCACGGAAAGCACTATTCACTTAGGGTTAGGTTAGGGTGCGGTATATACTAATTTCTCTTCTTTCCCGTCTTTCTCTTTAGTTATTGCCCGGGAGGTCATTCTACCACACGTGTTCCCTGGTATTTCTGTATGCTGGACAATTTATGATATCCATTTCTTGTACCGAGACTGGCTCGGAACAAAGTGGAACTTCTAACGAAGACGCTGCATCTGGATCAACAGAAAGAACGCAAAGTTTAGAAAGTACGAGGACAAATCCAAAGGGAGTTAATCTCCGCAATTCTGTGAAGAGATCATGGACGTACTCGCCGCCGATCCAAATAAGTGTCGTTTAATCACAGCCAAGTCACATTGGATTAATTCAATGGTTTACTAGAAATAGTTCTTCTTGCGAAGTTCAGAGTCAATGTACGCGAATTGTTCAGAAAAAAAAGTTTAAAGTGCTTGCGAGGCTATTTAATGGTAGCATTTTGACTGACAAGTATTCTGATTAGAAGACCGCTTCTTGGAAAATGCGCGGACTCGTTTATGGTCAAGGTGTTAGAAGCGCGTGAATCGATAACGTATAGTTTACTATACTTTAAACAACTTCGACCCTGTGGACGAGATTGCCTTTCCTACAGCAACCTACAGAGAGCTGTTTTTGGATTTGGCTGTAACTGTTATTATGAATCTTCTGAAACAGGACTGGAGCACGAACAATTACGTCCGGAAATCATCGCTGTCTCCGGCAAATCTTCGTTATAGTGCCTAATGAATTTCCGATTGTTAATATCCAATCAAAAATAACACGTGCTTTCTGATAGTTGTGACGTGAACCTGTCGTCATGAGCACACGTCATGTCTCTTAGCAACAACTCTGCCAAAAAATCACTGCCCAGTAAATTCTCTGAAAATAGCTCTCCGCAAGCGAACAGAATTCCGTCAGAGAGAAACTTACTGGCTCTATTGATCTCTATGATCTGAAATAGGGGAATGCTTGTATTCTAACGAAAGACCAGCTTTAAGGGTAATATATGTTGTAAAAATATTACAAAATTAAATTAGGAATTGTTTTATACGAAACTTCTTCAAACGAATAAACGAAACGAAGATAATAATCGACATGTAAAAAGCAAATTAAAGCTTTACCGAAATGAGTTTTGTTATGAAATAATTAGAACGAAAATGAACTAATAAAATGAATTGTTGACAGATAAGTTATTTATGTTTAAACGGAGTTTTTTCAAATCCTAACCGTTACCACAACCGAGAAACGAGCTGGTGATTTTTATTTGGTAATGCCAAAAGATCAGCCGTTAGACTTAGTCTTCTCGAAACAGGAAAATATGAATCTTTTTTATTTTTTTTTCTTAACGCAGAGCTACAAATTAATTTCACCATAA
This sequence comes from Micromussa lordhowensis, assembly GCA_964020085.1. Taxonomy (NCBI): domain Eukaryota; kingdom Metazoa; phylum Cnidaria; class Anthozoa; order Scleractinia; family Lobophylliidae; genus Micromussa; species Micromussa lordhowensis. Next base: position 29,016,562 of record OZ026604.1, on the reverse strand, counting down.
ACACCAGGTTTTTCATTGTTTATTTGTCATAAGTTTATCTTTCGCTACACGGATAAGACACATGAAATACGAGTTTTATTGCCCGGGCTAGTACCTACATCGCGTTTTCTCCCAGGTTAGTTGACTGTTTCACAGGTGCCCGGCAGGTGGGTAATTTAGAACACTCTGTATGTTAGTTTGTGATTATTGACTGGGTCTGCGATCACAAACTACATTTTATCTTAAGACGCGAATAAAACCCTAAACTTTCACATTCAAGGAAAGTAAATCACGAAACTGGGCTTGCTCTGCAGTAGTTGTTTTTCTTAGGAAGAAAATTGGCGGGAATCCACACGCGGCAACCGTTTTGGCAACTGTTAAGCACTGAGTATTTTTGGCGCGAAAACTTCGCGGGCCAATGGGCGGCTTGCCAGGTGACGTAATGTTTTGGTTCGAAGGGTGACTTAATTCCAGAAAAATTATATGATGGTCGTCATAGCGGCTTCAGTGGGACGAGTTACGTTTATTTCAGATTATCTAAGACATAAAGACACGGCCAAAGAATTTCCAGAATGGGCGAGCACGTTTTAGGAAGCTGTGAGAACATGGATGTACTGTTTTATGACCAAACATCAATACCGGTGAACAATTTCTCGCGCTACGACAAGAACGCGTTGAGGTTAAATCTCGAGGGACACCACCCCTCTGTCGTTCAGGAATACAGGGGCAATGGGAAACTTGGGATTTACGAGAACTCGCCGGAGTTGACCTTGTTTAAAATGGTTTCTCCCGAGCTGGAAAAATTCATTGCAAGCAATACTGGTCTCACGCCGAAAGGGAATCCCGGAGCTATCAACTCGCCGGAATTCACTTTATTTAACCTGATTTCGCCCGAGTTTGAAAAAATTCTCGCGAGTGTTCAAAATCCCAAATCACCCACGCAGACCAAAGGTTTGCGCGAGGGAAATAACAGCGTCAAACAACAACACGAAGCTTATGTACAAGGTTTTGCGGAAGCTCTACAGCAAATACACGATCGGCAACTACCGGGCGATCATCTTAACAAGCAGAATACAGTACCCGCTAGTTCAGGTACTAACAACTGCTGGGGAGAGCTGCCGGAAAACACACCGAACAGCTTTCACAACCAGGTACACGAGACTTCTTACGAGATAAATAATCCCCCGTTTGCGGGGGTAACAACTTATGACCATCATGAACTTAATCCCGCGGCATACGGTGGCGCCGTAGTGGAAACAGAGAATTTTGAATATGCTGATGAAACGTTAAAATCACAAGCCGGGAGTGTGCTTCCGCTACCCCCGATCGATTTAGAACTACAGGAGATTGTTAAACGTGAAAGAAAGAAGCAGAAAAATCGCGTGGCGGCTTCAAAGTGCAGGAAAAAGAAACTTGAGAGAGAAGCACAGCTAGAAGTTAGGGTGCAGCAGTTAAAAGATAAAAATATTGAACTAAACGCTGTAGCGAACGCGCTACGGCAACAAGTAAGTGAATTGAAGCAACGCGTTCTAGAACATGTGGCCTATGGCTGTCAGCTCCCTTCTATTGCGTCCGCGGCTTTCTAGAATCTACGTTGAAAAAATCCTTGTTCATATACTCTTTAAAATATATTTTCTTACTCTTTCTTTAACCTAAAATTTGGAATGTCATGAAACGGTTTAAAGGACTTCGTTGAAAATTCCAGAAATTTACCCAATTCCTGCAATTTCGTGTTTGTGATTGTACCTGCTTAACATCCCGTCTACGGGTGGCACGACTGTATTCTGAAGAGCAAGGGTCAACAAACATAAACCAGCGGCGAAAAGTGCTTTTTTAACTTTCCACGCTGCGGTCCTATCAATATGGAAGGCGCCGGAAACATTCTCTCAACCGGAATTCGTTTAGAATTCGGAAGGAGTGATCGCATTTGAGACAAAGTTCTAAACCCGTTACTTGCCACTTTTCGCTTTCGTCAAAAGGCTCTGGAGGTTTTGCCCTTGATTAAGCCGTAACAGGTGGATTTCATGGTCGAAGGCGAGGTGAAAGTTGTAAATTAACTGAAATTTCACGCATTTTGAGAGTACATTACACTAAAAGAAGTTAGTAGTATCCAAAATACTTGGAAGAGTCCCACATTCTTTAAATATCTCTTTAAAACAGTTAAACAACTGCTGAATTTGTATATATCTCTATAAAAAATTTACCTTGGACTTATCAAATCGTAAAATTTGATTCATCAGTGACATATAATGTATTGCGTGTTATAAAATCGCTGATAAACTCTTAGGTAAAGAAAAAATATCACTTCTTTTACGGAAATCATCGGTTGTGTCCATATTAGCCTGCGGTAAATTTCTAAGAAAACAAAACACAAATGCATGGGCTACGCCTCTCAGGTAGCAGTATAAAACCGAGGAGAGCTGAAGGAGAAGAGAGTTAATCGTCCATTTAGGCCTTCTTCCTAAGGAAATTGAGAAACAAGCCAATATGGGGAATTTACTCTCGTACTCTTCATCCGCTCTTTTCATAAAACTAGATCGAAAGTAGGATAGCTGCGGAGGCATTCTGTTGACTGTCGAAAACATTTATCGGCTCGCTGCTACAGGGGTCAACCTGCTCTCGCTTCCATTTTCCCGTTCGTTCATTTCATCACGTCGGAACGAGGGGACACGATTGTCTTCCAAGTAATCTGTAGTTGTTGTTTTTTTTATCTCCACCCTCGCTCCCCCAGCAGCGTTGAAGTCTGTGTTTACGAGCTAACTCGCTGTCTAGTCTATGTATACCTTCATGGAACACTGGTTAACATTGTAGCTTTGTAGTTTCTTTCGCAAGTTATAATGCAAGTCTGCAACAGTCACTAGAAAACGACCATATTTGCAAGTTGATAATTTCATAATTTACATGTAAAGCAATGTAAATATCATCATCATTATCAATTCGATGAAACAGGTGGCTTCACGGTCAAAGATTGCGCGACTGAGCTTGCGGTTATTCTTGATGGCGTTACTTCGGTTGTCACGCGAAGCTTTGCGTGAATATAACGTAGCAAAGAAGGAGTAAATGTGAATGTCCCTCAGGCAAACTAGCTGGCCCTGGCTTGCTGTTGTACAAAATAAAATGGGACTTTTTGACTAATGGTTTTTGATTAACTGCCTTAAACTGCAAGAGGGTGAGAGGGAAGTCTTGGCAAAAGGTACAGCCTGCAATTCATGCGTATTTTGGCGAGGAAAGAGCATTTTTATCAAGCGAGCGCCATCTTGGATTCAAACTCGCAAGAGGCTTGGGGAGAGACGAAAAGCCGTCCCAGAGCTATACCTACGCCAACCTACTCAATCACGTCGTGCACACGGAAAACACCTGCACGGCAGGCTACAATGGGTAGCAAGCGGAATGTTTGGCCCGGGGGAGGGGAGTAAGGAACGTTTTTGTGGATCTGTGACACCCATTTCTCATAACCCTTATCCTATGTCGAACCTCCTGTTGCGAACACCTCTCCTCAGCGACCAGTTTTTCAAAATACCAAAACTTTCCAAGTCAAATCACTATCTTTGGACCTCTCGTAAGCGCCCGCGACCACTTTTAGAACTAAAAGTTTGAAATTTTCTTTTGTTTTTGACCTCCGTAAGCGACCACTTGATGGAGTGGAATTGGAGAATATGGTGTTGTTACATTATCGTATTCCTGGAAAGTACAAGAGACGGAAATTCCTCAATGGAAAGTAACGGACTTTTTCTCGAAACTGACTTTTCACAGGAATAAAACACATGGGGCAAGTCTCTGCAGTTATCATATGCTAATGAAGCACAATTTTGACCCAATATGATGTAAGCCGGCTCTAAGCGACCACCTTCCGTAGGCTTGACATTTTGAGTGGTCGTTTACGGGAGGTTCGACTGTAAATGTATTCTCTATGGTCCTCTATACCCCGTTTTTTAATCGAGCGATTTTGATACACTGTTGTTCTACGCTGGGGTGCTTGCAAAAAAGCTTATTGTCAATATTTTACTTCTATTCTATTTTATTACGGATAAATCTATATGAACAAGTTTTCTGCTGTACAGGCAGAAGCGATTTATCAACTACTCTTTTCGATTTTAAATCTCTGGTTGCATTTCCGTATAACAAATCAAAACAGCCTTTCTTTATAATTAACATATACACAAAATTTAAAAAAAAAACACAGCTCCCCCTGGGCAGCTAACATTGTTCACACGCTGTTCAAGGCAAGGGAAGGCAAGGCTAGTTAATTAGCGAAAAAGAAAAAGTATACCGTCAAAATCGGTTGAGATCCTACAATGAAAAATATTATAGATAGTAGTAACAGCCAAGGGCCGATCTTGAATTATGAGAAAAAATAGAAAAGGAAAACAAAGGGATACTTGAAACTCCTTAGGGCGTGACGTTCAACTACCCACTGCTTATTGGCAGCATGAAATGATTACCAAATATTTGTTTTACACATATTTTACCGGGTCAAGGCGCCACTCACGCAAAGCTGAGCGACATTTAACAACAAGTAAGATTAATATTCCACGTACACAATATGGCCTTGAAAAGCAAATTGCCCGATGTTGCGATCCCCGAGAACATGTCGTGGCCTGAATTTGTTTATCAGAACTATGACAAATACGGCGACATAACAGCAATCGTGAGTACAAACACAAGTAGCTACAAGTATTTGCTAAATTCTTGAAAATAAGATATCTAATATGCTAGTGTTTCATGAACTCCAGAAGGGTTACACAATGAACTGATGCATTTATGCACGGAATTACATGTTATGTTTCATTCGCGGTCGGTTTTAAAACGCAGACTGCAGACCGGGGATAAAATGCAGACTGAGGGTAAAGTGCTGACTGCAGACCAGGGGTAAAGTGCCGATAGCAGCCAGTATATTCACCGATCTTTACCTTGTTATTTCCATTATCGAGCAGTAGTCTTACCGTAAACGTACAGGATTATTCAGGCTAATCGAAGTGAAAGTCTAGACTCCGGTTAGCCTGAATATCAGGTTAGACTAAATAACCAGTTAACCTGTTCAAAGATAACTCTCAATGATTGAAGTGGTACGTAACACGATTGAGTTGACAAGTCCACAGTCTGCAGTCTGCATTATACCCCTGGTCTGCAGTCTACACCCTACTGGTCCTTAGCCTGCATTTTATCTCCGGTCTGCAGTCTGCAGTCCGCAATCTGCAGACCGGGGCCTCGCAGTCGTTTTACACTGACCGGTTTCATCAGCCGTTCGAGCACCTGAGTTCTCGTTCTAGTTGACGTCATGTGTACATTGCCTTCTACTCCGCGTCAAAATTAAACACCGAATAGCCTGGGAGATGTATTTTTCTTCCTATTTGTTATTACATGTGAGTTATTGACCAAGCGTGCGTTCAAGATGGCGTGGATATTGGCCAAGTTCGTTTTTTGCGTGTTATGGACCGAGACGAGTTGAGGTCCATAAACTCGCAAAAATAAAACGAGGCCAATATCCAGCCTGCATCATTGGTCAACAAAGGATTTATTGTATGGCTTTCAAGGAAATGTTTCTGGCGGGATATAGCGGGTAGTCCCGAGTGGGCAATAATCACGATAATCATTATTGCGTAAACAGGCAAGGGGTCAGGGGGAGGGGGAGAGCAACTTAGCAGTCACCATCCGCCGAAGAAATGAACTAAACGGGGGGGAGGGGGTTCTCACGTGATATAGCAATCGTTCCTCCTCTCCCCACTCCCTGCTCCTTCTATCCTCGCTTCCCCTCCCCCTCTCCCCCGTTTTACGCCAGCCACGCAGGCTGTAGCCTCCGTCGCTGCTGCCTATTTCCCTTTCGTAAACAAGCGATGCCATAATTGGTAACCAAGCTTGCCAGAATTAGCAACCAAGCCTTTTAGAGTGGACGATGCCATATCTGCTTCTGTTCAGGCCTGGACACGGTAGAAACTGGTTATAATTTGTTGAGGGAGTAAAACGCACTCACCAAATACTTAATTGTTCATATTCACACTGGTTTGCTTGCGGTTAGCTTTTATTTGCAGGTTGGGGCAGCTCTATCATTAACATTTAAGAATGTCACGTTTTATAATTAAATTTTGCGGAAATTTGGCGGATGAACCTGGTAGTGTAGTGGTATAAGAGGGATGTTAAGAAACAGAGGTTCCAGGTTCGATACTGGGTGGTTAGTAACATTTTCATTTTTCTTTATATTAGTAGAGAAAAATTTGTTGAGAAATTTTCTAAGTGTTGCGAAAATGGCATCGCTTGTTTACGAAAGGGAAAATTGCGTCGCTGCTCTTCCAGCCTGTTAGAGCGTTGTAGGTGCGGTAAGAAGACACACCCTGGGAATGAGCTTGATCAATGCACCAGGCGACGACACACTCTGACTCGTTTCAACACTCCCTCCCAGATTCTTTGAACCAAGTGTAAAGAGCTGCTGCATCAACCGTCTGCTCCGTTTTCATTTGTTTTCTTGTTTAGATTGATGGTACTTCTGGCCATGCGTACACATTCACACAACTTAAAACCCTCACCAAAAACTTCGCCTCATCTTTGGTCAAAAGAGGCTTCAAGAAAGCAGATGTTTTAGCGATCTACCTTCCCAACGTCCCAGAATATCCCATCGTTTACTATGGTGTGGGTTTCATTGGAGGCGCTGTCACCACAGTCAACCCACTTTACACTACAGAGGAGCTGGAGCGACAACTACAGGACACCCAAGCAAACTATCTCGTCACAAGCCCCCTGTTCATCGACAAAGCTAGAGCTGCGAGTAAAGCACAGGGCAAAATAAAGAAAATCATTGTCATCGGTGATAAAGTTTCTGAAGATTGTGAGGCTCTTTCCAATCTCCTGGATGACGATGGTTCCAGTTTTCCGTCACAATGCCCAGTCGACAAAGATGACGTCATGAGCATGCCATATTCGAGTGGCACCACAGGGGTCCCCAAGGGAGTGATGATCACGCATTACAACATGATAGCTGACACGTGCATCATGGAGAGTTCTGAGATATTTCAGCTGACGGAGCAGTCGGTAGTGATGACGATTCTTCCATTTTTTCACATTTACGGTCAGCTCGTCATGATGGGTATAGGCTTGCATCAGGGCGCTAAGCTTGTTGTCCAGCAACGATTTGAACCGGAAAAGTTCTTGAAAGCCATGCAAGATCACAAGGTGAGACTATATTTCTGTGGTTCTGAGCTCTTCAAAGTACATCCCTCATTTTATTTTGCAGCATGTTAGATTCAAGATGGCGGACTCACCGAAGAAAGATCTTCCCCTTTCTGTGTGTCTGCCATGTTGGATTTGAACGTCCGAAAAGAAATAGTAACAAGGCGCCGCTCTTTGGCGCATGGAAATACATCACAAAAGTGAAAGCAAGAGTATGCGCAATAGCGAAAATAACTACAAAGTCTTCCATGCAGATTGAATGTGATTGGCTACTTGGTCAAGGTGTAACGTCGACTTACTTGATA